>JAQIVE010000018.1:0-79618 GCA_034698285.1 Sminthurinus bimaculatus
GAGTCTTTCTCTATATATAGATACATATATGGTTTTCTCTTTCCCCTTTTGCCATAGTTCTCATGTCTTTCTGTCTTTTCTGCTCACTCTAAATCACGTGGAATTAACTCAATGTCGACTCAATATCTTTTCCTTTTCTTTCTATACCTTGAGTTCATTCTCTTTATCTTGAACCAGGTCTTTCTTTTCCTTCTTTATTCTCTTCTCCCGTTTACATTCGTGTGCGTACACACTACACACATGCTCAGACATGTACAGATATTTCTCTCTTTCTGTCTCTAGATCTTGGAAAATGTCAAATGCTAACAAACAAAAGCCCAGAACATATGCGAGATAGAGATCCATATAGTCAGTAGGAGGAATCAGAAAACTACATTAAATGTAGCAGTGGTGGTACCTTGTGTGTAAAGAAATTCGTAATGTGTTCAGCTGTAAATGGTAAAATTGGGACCTATGTCGAGCGAGCAAGTTTGTTAAATCCTCAATTATTCTTGTCGCTCTCTTGTTTTACTACACTCTGCTTCTTGATGGTGAACTGTTGAGCAATGTAATATCGATGTAGTATTGAATTAGTAACAATAAGGAACTTGGGAAATGAGTAAATTTTCAAGAATAAACTCACTTTTTTATCTGTAGAGCATAGGAATTGTATAATATATTTCACTCTTGTTCATTCTTTTTTCAGTAAAAAATAGTTTCGAGGTAAAAAATAAGAAATGATAATGGAATAAAGACATAAAAAATCTTCAATAGATAATAAAAATTTATGATATTCTAATTTTATTGTTCAATGCAAAAGTTTAAAGGCCGATTTTGTGCAATTTCTAAATATTTCATTAAGAAATTAAATCGTAATTTTGCGAGCTGAACTTTTGAAATTTTGTCTTTTAGCAAAAATGTTTAAACAGCAAATTAAAAGTAGTACTTTACGAGAAATCGAAGACATCTTTTAATTTTTAGACTGGTTGAACCCAATTTATATTTAAGACAAAACGTCAATAGTTAAAGACGACATTAAAAAGAAGAAGTTTAGAAGTACTTTTTGTATACTGTAAATGAAGAAGAGCGAAAATATACATGTCTAACTTTTTCCATGTTCTTTGATTTCTACCTTTATTGTTCTTTGTTAGAATTGGAGCAAATGGTGAGTGGTCGGAGAAAATCCGAAATCCTGTTAATGGAGTGTAATACATACAATTGGAAAATCGAAGAAGCGATGGGCTTATGTACTACAGTATGTAGTTTTCCAATAAAAGAACCATATTATGGATTTTGATCCAGAGAGAGAGAGCGAGAGAGTGTGTGTGAGAAAGAGAGAGAGACGGGAAAGAAAAAGATAGAGTGGAATGGAATGCTGGATTCGTGCAATGTGGACTTGACAGTATTATGTGGGATTCATTGGATCGGGAGTCAAAAAGTTTGAGCTATTTAAAGGATTATTTGAACAGGCTAAAGGAGGAGAAAAGTGAGCGAGTGAGTGAGAGAGCCTAGAATTGAGTTGAGTTGAATGTGGGAATCGAGGATAGAAAATAAAAAGGAAAGACAAAAGGGCGATAAAATGTATGAACATTTGAAGGACGATCCTCTGAAAAAACTGGCAAAAGTCTAGTTTCTGGTCTAACAAATAGAAAAGGATGGCAATGAGAAAATGTGAGTTCAGAACCAGAGCAAGCAGCAGTCAGTCTCAGACCAAGGCAAAAAACAAAAGAGACTTTCTGCTCTTGTTCTTCATCTACTTCGTCGTCTTCTTCTTCTCTTTCTTGTTCGTCAGCTTCCTTGACATTATTTACAGTGTATGAACTCTGACATGAAGAGTCATGATGAGTGCTAAGGAGACTAAAGTTTCGTCATAAATGACTTTTCTCTTTCTCCATATGACAAACGACTTTGATGTCTGCTCAGGCCCATAAGAAAAATAATGCGTAATTATTATTATATGACAATGTCACCATCGTTGTTTGGTCTTTGACGATTCTATGTTCTAATATTTAACCTCATTTGATAAAAATTTGAATAGAGAAATAAATGAAAATGTGCAAGCAATCGTTGAGATGACGAGGCATATCATGCGGTGACAGTGACATGGGTCTAGATAGAAAAAAACAGTTCAAACTTCAAAATAATTGGGAATACGCCCGATAAAAATACTGGAAGCCAAAAGGAATTTCATTCACTCCTCGTCACAATTCGATGTTCAAATATGTTTATTAGACAAACTATGAATATTTAATCTGTAGAGCATAATATTGAATATGGGAAGGAAACAGGATTTGTGATTGAGGTCAGTATTATGTAGTAAATACATACCGACATATTTAATATGTATAAGAAATGCATTATGCATAATCATTGCTGTCTCCCCGGCTAAAATGGAATATTCTTTAGCGGCTTTCCTTAGGGAAAGGAGCGAATAAAAGATGGTAGAAAATAGATCTCCATCTCATGGAACAATGAAGATTGGCTTGCGATTTCGGTTGCATGTGTCCAAGTCCGAGGTCAAGTTGAATGTGGATAGTATATATAGTTTGATCATATGCGGATGAAGATAAAGATGGAGATAACGATGAGATCAGATTGGGACAGAAAAGGATGATGGTGATGAGATGCAATATAAGAATATTTATGACTTCCCCGCAAGATTATGACCACTCAGCAGTTTCATTTTATTGTTATAACTTCAAGGCTTTGTCATTTGTCACATGATATGAAATTACATACAAGTTTGCTCTCGTATGCGTATGCATATATATATACTGGCATAATCATATGATCGTATGTATGTATATACACACGATCATATGATTATGCCATTATATGCATGGAGAAAAGCATGTCTCTAGTTCCAAACTGAGCTCACAATTTTCTGACGCTGACTAAACGAACCAGCGTCAGCCATGTCTTTACGGTGTTATGCTGTAAAAAACAGTAAAATCTCAGTGGTTTTTACAAGAGTAAATTTACATGGAGAACGAAAACACAACACTAAATTCTAGTATGTGTATACATATTTGTATACATACAGCAGACATGGATGACGTATGAAAAAATATGTGAACCTTTTCCGTCTGTTCTTTTCTTCGCCTGTTTGATTTTTCGCTTGTTCCCTGAGTCAGCCCACGTTATTATTAGCAGTTGAATAGAAGCTGTTATTGATATGCACGGGTGGTCGTATTGGTGGAGCAATGCAGCTTATATATACTGATAAAATTTATGCTTGTACAAAGTCAAAAGTTGAAGTAAAAAAGTCAAAGTAAAAGGATTTGACAAGGACAAACTTTTGTTGTTTTTGAGTCAAAATGATGTTTGTTGTCGTCCCTTGTCTCTATATATATAAAGTTTTTTTTGTTCTAGTCTCGTCTCAGTCTTGGAATACTTCTGTTGTGTGATATTATTGAAAGGATTGAATTTGAAAGTGTGTATTTTGAGTTAGTCTCGTCATCGTGGATCTTTGTGAGTTTGTGCACAGCTGAAATATTTCGAGGAAATTGCAGGGAGCAAATTTCGACGACTGCACGACATACAAAGTCAAAGACAAATATTGTAGAAATGTACATATTTCCATGTATTATGTTAGGGTGGTGATTGAAGTGGGCGTTTTTGTGTTTGCATTATGTATTATGTATTGTATTAGAGAGAGAGAGAGAGAGAGAGAGAAAGCAAGAAGCAAAAGAAAAAATGATGATGAGGATACAAACGAGACCTAGTCTAGGAAGAGAGTTTATTCACAGAAGACACACAAAGCAAAGTACAGGCACTGAGAGAGATTCTTACAGCTTTTGACATTTTCTTTTCCTTTCTTCTCTTTCCCTCGTTATGTTCAGTGTGCTCAATGTTCGGTGCAATGTGTACTTTCACACTTTATTTTTACGGAAGATTGAAGATGGTTTTCACTATTTCTTTCTTCAGTCCAGTCCCCTTTCGTTTTTTGGGAGAGAGAGAAAGAGCGAGCGAGGAGGCAAGATTCGCAAGTGAAAAGGAGGCAAAGACGATAGGACGTTTGTCAAAGGGAGACTTTAGAGAATGGAACGAGGGCAAAGCGAAACTGAAAGTGTGTTAAAGTCAATGCGAGTTGAAAGGCGAGAGAGATGTTGATTAATTGAATTTGAATAAGTCCTCCATGCAAGGAGGCGTGAAAGAAAGGAAAAGGGAGACAAGAATTGAATGGAATGGAATGGTATGGAAGAGAAAGAGTCTCGGTGAAAAAAAATCTGAGACCAAACCAAACGAGACCGAGCCAAGCCGCACTGCAACATATCTACCATGCCATATCATACCACCAGAGAGTCAGAGTGTAAAGTGCTGATGTATGGATGATAAAAGAAATCAAGGGATTTCATGTATACATACAGTAGACCTCGCGTACAGTGCACCTTGAACTTTTAAAGGAAGTTCTGAAAAATATGACACCGCGACGTTTTTAAAAATTTTCATAAAAAGGAATAATTTCCAGCAATAGTTAGTATTATATTTTGTTATGAACCCAATGTATGTATGTTTAATGTTTCTCAACCTTTGAAAAGTTGAAGCATGCATTAAAATTAATTTATTGGAGTTTGTTTGGAGAGAAATTTTCCATTTTGGTGAGCAAGTGTGGTATACAAAAGATTTACTTCATGGGTCGATTTATTTGTTAGAAATGTACGAAGGAAAGAGCTCAACGAATTTCAAAACGAAATATTTGTTTCATATGTATGATGCATGTGTATTATAATGCGAGCTGAAACTCACATGTATTTCCAAAAGGTTTGTTTATTTGTTTGTTTGGTTGAAATTTCGTAGTATATTATATGTAGTTGAGTAGAGAAAGGCAACATGAAGCAACAAAGGAAAAGTGTGAACCAAGGTTATTGTGTATTCGAGTCTATGCTGCGTACAAATTCATACAAATCACACGTATTATAAAATAATAATACTCTATGGCAGGGTTTCTCAAACTTTTTTTCTGATTCCCCACCTGGAGCTTTGGGATTGTTCCATTCCCAACCGTACACAAAACAAGCAAGTAGCAGAAAAAAAACTCTAGGCATTAGGGGGAAAGCTATCTAGAAATGTTGACAGTTACTCTAACGCCGATTTTTTCTTGTGCCTCTACTTTATAAAGACGTCACAAACAGTTAAAACAAGAACGAAAACAAAGCTGTTCATTCTCTGCTACATCACCAAATTCATTCTCCGCTCTTTGTAGTATTTTGACGCCTTGCGTTACATTTACTGCGATATCGGCGTGCATGTATGTAAATACAAATCGTAAGTTGAAGTAACAAAACATCGCAACTAATGTAACGTGTGGAGTCAAAATAATTCATTTTCCAATCGTCGTAGTATTTCGACGCCACTCGTTACAGTTACTGTAATGCCGGGTTACAGAAATATTACAGATCGCAATTCCTTCTCATCAACCAAACATCACAACTAACGAAACGTGTGGCGTCGAGATAATGCAAGACTACAGAGTTAAAATGAGTCGGATGTTGTGGCAAAATAATAATGAAACTTGCAATTTCTTTCTAGTTCCACAGTATCACGTATCAAGGTTCTTTCAACATTCGCGCAAATAGAAATGGCTTATTCAGACAGTGACAGCTGGAAAAATTTTGGAAAAGGGTTTTACTTTCACTATGTAGTAGGTAGCGGGTTTCAAATCTACGTGTTCAAGGTCAGTAAGTATGACTCCACCGGTTAAAATTTTCACTGAAACGGGACCTTTAAAAATTCCTCCCGAATGTATTCGGCGAAGAAAAATTCTGAAAACAATACGCAGTCCCTTGAGGTCAGGAGAGTCTCGGAAAAAATTGGGATGTCCCAGTTACTTCCACAAGTATGCATTGCAGGAAAATTTTTTTTACTATGGACTATGAAATGCTTGACACATATCTGAAATGCAAACTTTTGGAAGGACCTGAGAGATCTCAATTTTTCGCTCATGTCCTCCTGACCTCAAGGGACTATGTGATTTTTTTCAGATTTTTTCCTCACTGAATACGACCGGAAGAAATTTTTACTGCGCATTTCAGAGCTCAGCATTTTTGGTGAGATTATGGCTTACAGATTGATAAATTTGTATAAGAAACACAGCTTCATGAGTTCAAAAACGTCTTTCAAAGTCCTCAGCCAAAAGAAGTTGCTGAAATACACGAGCTTCAAAATTTGCAAAGTAAAATAAATAAGGCCAAAGTACAAAAAAACCTTTTCTGGCTAGTTTTGTAATATCTTGAATACACATTAAAATATTTCTTTACCTCACAATTTTCAGTTTTCAGAAAAAAACATCAGCTGAGCAATTTTCGGCGTTCCCCACCGGCAAGGCGCCCATTCCCCACCAGTGGGGAATTCCCCACAGTTTGAGAAACCCTGCTCTATGGTAATACATAATTATTATTACCATAGAGAGTATAAAACGATGACGGGGCGACATTTTTTTATATTTTGTGGGCACCTAAACTTAGAATATTATGTATCGTATGTATATATGTGGGTTTTTAAAGAATTGGCAGTGACAGAAAATTCAACGTTGCATGTAGATACTTACACTGTCTTAAATGACAAAAACAATGTAAAAAACAGTGTTGTTGCTGATGTCCTTTGACGGAATTGTTGAAATCTGAAATGTTTGTGTCGTTGTTTATTTGACATGTTGTAGTTGGTTATTTGGTTTGAACTCGGATATTTCGTATTTGCTACAAGACGGATGGGTTTTTTTTGTTTTTTCTTCTAGCCGAACGCCTAGAACATAAAGTGTACTGTATCGTTGTTTGTTTGGAGTGTGTATTATTGGCGTATTGGTATCGTGATTTAAATTTGGTTTTGTTGAGTTTGAGCTTTTACGAGGACTGGATTGAGTTTTGAGTTTACTTTCTTCTTCATCTTTGTCTCCTCAGTTGCACTCACATTCGTGGGATTTGCTCTATGTAAATATAATAAACTTTGTTGTTTTTACTTGATGCAAGTGAGCTTTTAAAACAAAATGGAGAAAGAGCTTTGACTTTCTTTACTCAAAACAAAATGAGGGCATTTTCTTTCTTCTTCAAACATTTTGTAGAAAGTCCAACTTTGGACTTTTGATGGACAATTTTTTGGTTACGCTGTATGCATACATTGCACATGTAAGAAAAAGTAAAGGACTGAAGAAAAGATTTTTTTTCGGTGGGTATAAAGTACAAAGTGTAAAGTAATATTCTATGGAAAATAAAGCATGATTTCCGATTTGCCATTTCCCATTTTATTTCCCCTCAATTTTGGGACCAGAGACGGCTGAGTGTAGAATGCCAAGGGTATGTGTTCACGATAAAGAAATTGTTTCGGAATTGAGTTACATATTTGTCGTCATTGTGTTTCCTCCGTCCTTTTTATGGTCGATGCAAAGTGTGGGTGATGGTGATGGGATGAAGGAAACCATTTTTGGAAGAATTTTTTGCATGCTTATCCGCTTTGGTAGTTTCAAGAGTAAACAAGTTTTTCGTTTCAAGGCTGAGGTTTTTTCGACCCTCAGCCTTCGTTGTAAAAAAGGTTGGAAAAGAAATATTTTCGTACTGGTGAGTTCCAACCTCAGTCATCGCAACTTTCGTCAGTCATGTGTTGAATTTAAGGTACATAAATATACAGCAAACATCCGCATATTTTGTATTTCCTCAATCTTATTTTATTTGCGGGAGGATTGTGAAAGGGAAAGCGGATTACTGTAAAATATGGATGGTGTGACGACTCCTTATACAATTCTAGTTACAGAATGCCGTGACTCGGACTTTTCATGGCATAAGTGTGTACTCACTACTCACACATTGATACATACTGAAGCCTTAAAAGTAAAAGGTCACCGGTAGACCACACGAATTCAACGTCATTTGGAGCTTTCTATCTTTGAACTTATAGTTAATGAGGGCGCTAGTTTTCGATATGCGTTGTAAAATCTGAAAGGATGAAAAGCAACAGTGATTTGGTTTTTAAAATAAATTGAATGTACGTCCATTTTGCTCATTTTAGAGCAAAATGGACGATAGTTGTACCTGAATGACATTTTTTTATATTATTTGATTATTTGCTTTCACTTTCATGTTGATTGAGAGTGAGAGTGCAGTTGACTGCTTCTTCAAGTCAATAGTGCCTCCTCAGGTGGAAAAAGAATTTGCGGACATGCACATTATCAGCACGTTTGTAAATTTTTTTTTTGGACAAAGGAGGAAATTTGTATTCGGTGTAATATTTGTCGTCTGTCAAGTATCGTGTTTTATTGCCGACAAGTGTGCTCTCTTCTGTACTTTACTCTGTTGTACTTTGAATCCACAGCATATGAGAAACTTTTTTTCCGAATGGTTGAAAATAAGGAAATAATAATATGTTGCTTGGAAAACGACAAGAAACTTTAAAAGTTGAAGTTCAGTGTTTATGTATGTACAGATATTTCTGTAAGGAGCAAGCCAAAAAATATTTGAAAAAGTAGAATTCGAAATTCGATGGAAAGCGTACGGATGGTGCACTATACGGCAGGATATTCATCGAGTTGAAATATCAAAGTAGGTAAATAAATAGATAAGGCTGTGTTTACTGTAGCAAAACCAAGACGGATGCATGCCAAGGGATACGATAGCTTGTAAAAAACTAAAACGGAATGTAAACTTGTGGCTCTGCTCACTTCTCGTTTTCAATGCTTTCCGTAGGTATACATACATAAATATATATATTTGTGTATGTTGTGTGTTCCGTCCTATCCGCAATTATTTCTCTTGGGATTTTGTCGAAAGGAGGAAACTGGAAAAGTTTTTCAGGACGCAAAATGTTGTGTTGCTCTTATGTTCTGCTCCCTCGTTTCCTAGTCAGGCCAGGCCAAGCCATTCCAATCCCATGGAAAAGGCAAAAGTATTTACTACAATATCTCTATGCAGTAAAGTAGTGTTATGCAAAAGATATAGGATATAAGTTGCCCTTTCTCGTCCTTCGAATTCGAATGGAATGTAATGAAGAAACAAGTTTGCTACAATTTGTCTGCATATTGTAGATAAATGGTAAGTTGCAAGTTGGAACTTTGACTGTAGAGTGGCGATGAATCTGAAAAATTTGTAACTTTATTATTATTCTTTTGTCCCATGGCTTCTACTCTTTTAGTTTTTTCCTTCCTCCTTCCGTCCGCCCGTCCACCCGCCCGCCTCGTAAATTCTTTTCTCGCCGTAAGAGTCTTGTGAGTGTCTGAATCTTTTGTGCTATCTCTTCCTTCTTTTCCCATTGTTTTTTCCTTTGTTTTTGTCCAAGTTTCAAGGTTTTTTTTTACTTTGGGATAGCATTATCGTTATTAGTCGTATTATTATGGCGACACAAAAGCAAAAAGTGTAAATAGTACATGTACACAATATATGAACTTTTCGTTTTGTAGATACTATTATAAATTAGAGTTGCTGGGCTGTACTTAGTTTGGGGTCACTTGTAGCATTTCCTCGGTATGTAAGAAATAAAATAATGCATTGTTGACGGGTTGGTTTTGGTTTCAGATTTTGAGTTCTCTGAAAGGAGGCAATGTAACTGGCAACTGCACATTGCATATGCAGCATAATACCGTTTTATTGTACATTCTACAGATATATTCTGTGTGCGCACCCAGAATTTGAGTTTCAGTTAGTTGAGTTGGAGCGACGGGCAGAGTAGAGTAGAGTAGAGCTGAGCGAGCGAAAGAACGAGGCATCGAGCTAGTGAAAGAGAGAGAGAGAGAGAAATGGAAGCCAAACAGGCTGGCTAATCGATACTGTGAAAGAGTAGAAAGAGAAAGTAGGGAAAATTTACAGCTATGGAATAGAATCTCTCTTATTTCTTCTCACTAAACAGAGACGGTAGGAAAAACAGCGAGTCGGTTGTTCGTTCGTTGATTTCTCTTGAAAAAAAAGGAGGCGGAAAGTGTACACAGTGAAATTAAACTCGCAAGGCAAACTAAAATTCGCCCTTTTTTTACACTTTTCCTTGTGCATGTGATGTTTCCGAATGCGAGAAATTTATGGAAAAGTGAGCGAGAACGAATGAAAGAGAAGAAGAAGAAGAGAGAGAGGGGGGGGGGAGGGGAGAAAGAGAGAATTTCTTGATTTAATTTCCACTTTGAATTAAGCTCAAAGATCCGTCTCGTCTCGTCTCCTCTCTCCTCGCCATGACTCGTAAAATACACAGGCAAACAAATACGTACAAATATTGTCACTAGTCCATATTCTCTAGTTGTGTATACATACATATGTTGGCATTTAATTTGGTCTCTTTCCTTTCCATTTTCGGTTCCATTTAGTTGAATTGGAAAACAATGTCAGATGTGAAATTGGATGCTCATTTAATATTCTGTATCAAATAGATGAAAATTGCACTGTGTATTCTTTTGAACTCTTATTTTGCTGTTGTATTATGTTCCATAGTCTAATAGGTTTTAATGATAATATTCCATATTCTTGTTTAAGAATGAAGGAAAGGACTGATTCTAGGTGGAAATAGCATGAGGCTCTTTCATACATCGTATTCATGTTATGAAAACTTCTTTATTATGACTATAATCGTCACGTTAAAATTGAAATATCTCTCCGGCGTGTATAATTATGAAAAAGGCAATGTCTTAATTTAGAAAATGCCCTTTTGAAGAAAAAGGAGGGGCTTAATGAAGATTTTAGTAATAACGGGCAAGGTTGAAACTTTTTTATTCGTTTAGTATGGGAAGCACTCGAATTTTCATTTCGGTAGATAACAAGAGTCAGAAGGTTTCTATGTATTTTCTATGTGATTTTCCTACATGTATTGTTGAATGCAGTAAAATTATGAGAAGCAAGGAAAAAGGACGATGATAAGGAATGGAATAGGAAAGTGTTGTAAAAGTATGTGGATGGGTTTAAAACGAAAGTTGAAGGTTTTTTTACACAAGCTGGAAGTATAGAAGCTTCGAAGTTCAGCGAAGCGTAAAGAAGAAACCTGAACCATTTAGTTTAAGATATGCCTCAAAAAATTAGAAGACTTGTATACATTTAAGACTCTCTCAATCTTGTTATTTTCGGGGAATCGAGACTAGCTTTTAATACATTTATGCGTTCTTTTAGTTTTTCTACGAAGAAATATGGTAGGTTGGTCAAATTGTAGTTCCTTTTGTTTAATGCTGAAAAATGCGACGGTCGAATAATTTTTGAACAGAGCTTTGACTCGAGTTTTGTGGAATTTTGTTCTGGTTGTTGTGGTTTCCCGCCCAGAAATACCCGTGAAAGAAAACCAAGAAGAAAGCAAAAAGGAAAAAAAAAGTTGAGTGGGCTGAGGAGTAAAAGATGTATGTATTGTACATATAAAGGACTTTTTCAGTGTGCAGAAGAGGAAATTAAGGGAAAGGAGCGGAGTAACTTTTTCTTTCCTTTTCTTCACCCTGTGGATATGATAGGAAAAGAAAGAAGTAGCTTATGGTGTATCTATGTGTACCATCTACGTGAGCGTTTTTTCCATTTTCGTTCTCCTCTCTTCCTTCTCCTACTCTTCTTTCTTGTTCATCATATTATGTATGAAGACTCTCTACTGTTGAGAGTTGAAGTTGTAGTTGAGAGTCGATATTGAGAACTGAAGTTGAAGTGCAAGAGTATAACTTTCAGTAAGTGCATGTGTAAAATATATTGTGTATATGCCTCGACGTATATTTTGTACGGAATTTTACTGTCAATTTGTGTGGGTTCAAACAAGGTTTAATACAATGTGTCTAGAATTTAGAATCTTGAGAGGTTGAATGAGAGTCTATCCCAAGAAAAAAAATGAGGAGAAAGCATCCTAGTTTCAATTTTTAGTAGGATATTATAATAGTATTAGTTTTATAGTGCAGTGCATAATGTGTGTGTGTGTGTGTGTGTATGTTTCCCTCTTATCCATATTGTGCATCCATATCCAGCCAATTTACTAAAGAAGGGAGATGAAAATGGAGAGTAAAAGTGGATGTGGCATGGAAAATGTATCCAGATTGTAGTTTATACTTTACTTCTACGGTAAGAGTTTCACTTGTTAGAGATAGGCAAATGTAAAGCGTTCACCAGAGTTTTAGTTTAATTTAACTCATACAGTGGGCAATGAAAATTTGAAATTTTCCATGGGCTACTAAAAGATATGTACACAGATATATATGAGCAAGTCGTAATACTAATGATGATGATGATGATGATAACAATAATAATAGTGATTGTGGACTCATCTAATTAACTCGTGTGTCATCACACATCCCCATGATGATGATTTTCATCTCCATCAGGGAAAGTGGATATAAAAGTAAGGGATGGTGTAAAATTTAAAACAATATTATTCCACTCAAATCATACTCAAGCTAAATGTATTACCCTCTTCCTCTTTCATCGTTTATATTATGGACATTTTGACCCGCGGATTTCCCTCCGTATTATTTTAGCAAAAAGGAGAAGTACGGAGAGGGGTTTGTGGAAAGATTGCCAAGAGAGATGTGAAGTGTCTTTCATCAAGATAACAAGAAAAACATTGGTCAATTTGGTAGTGAGAGCATTTTTGTTTTTCCTGAGTTTTTTTGTGTTTATACGGCAAAGAACTTTTTGCTGTTCCATAAGAAAGATGGAAATTGAATATGATGATGATTTAGCTAAGGGAAAGCCGAAGGCTAAGATAAACAATAAAAATGTTCCGTAATATATGTGATATGGAAGGCAAAAAATGGCTTATGTACGCTTTACATACAGTGAATACAGCAATAGGGCATCAGCAACTTTTTGATAGACAATTTTTTTTTCTTAGCCTAGTAAATATGTCACACTGTACATTTTTCCTGGTTACATAATATGGATAATGGATATGCATATAGGAGTTTTTTTTATATAAGTTTTCCATGCCAAAAACGTATCTAAAACAACTTAACTGTAGATTTTTTTTACATTGTTTGTAGTATTACAGATAAATATGTATATAGATATATATAGACAAGCTTCCTGAAAGTATGTTATTGTATCGGTTGAGATTTTTATGTATTATGTAGTCAAAAAGTTGTCTAATATACATATACACATACTACATAGATTCAAGGCAATATTTTTATTTTATTTTTTAGGCAACAGCATGCATGTTTCTATGTGTTTGTACACAGCTGAAAGTTTTAGCTTTGGATTCTTGAAGGATGCAACGGTAGAAAGCTTTTAAAGGGTTAAGTTTCAACGTTTAAGCCTGTCTTATCGGGCAAAGTTAAAGTTAATTGTTTATCTTGAATGTGTATTATGTTTGCGTGGAGGAAAAGTCGCCAGAAGTGATGAATTAAATCATATTAGATTGTGGTGACGTATTAGGGTGTCTTGTACGTGTGTGTGTCATGGTTGGTGTGAGTATAATGAAGGGTTTGAGTAATAAAGTCTGAGTGAAATCTCTCGACCCACGAAATTCGATCAGATCAGTATAGTATAAGAGGCGGGGACAGAGACAGAGGCAGGGAGAACTAGAGAAATGATAATAAAGTAGTGGAAACAAAGCCCATCGTCGTCATCCTCAGCACATGGAGCAAACCACGAAGCATACCAATACCAACCCAGAGCAAGTACCACCCACAGAATCAGAAAAAGCCAGGAAATGACGGTTAGGAAAGCAAGGATTATTAAATTATTGTTAACTCTATTAATTTACTATGTACAATATAGGTATCTCGGTGTCTCTCCGCATCTTTAGCAATGGCTGCTTTTGCTCCTTCCGTTTTTTTCTTGGTCCTCCCTGTATTTTCATTTAATAGTGGCTGTTTGTTCGTGTGTTGGTTATTGCCTCTGTCTCATACATTCCTTTCTTATTGATATAGAAATCTAGAAATATTACTCAAGATGCAGACATTTTATTTGGGACGATTAAGTACAGAAATGTTACGGTTTTCTTCATTAAAATGCATTTCTAGTATGTATCGATTTTTCTCATATCCTTCATTTGAGTTATTTATTTATGTTGCTCCAAGACATTCTTTTAGTATAGTTTTGATTAAAGTTTATTAATGTCTGAGAAAGCTTGGAGTAAGAATCAAATAAGTTATAATATATGGGGAATTGTTTGAAAGAATGAGCAAAACATCTAAGCCTCAAAACCATAGAATTGCATGTAAGCCAAATGCAATTCTATGGTTTTGGGGCTTAGATGTTTTGCTCATTCTTTCAAACAATTCTTCATATGTAGATCTACATATTATATACGTGAAGTGAAATCACCAATTAATTTTTTATCGGGATTGAATTGTGCAACAGCAACATTTATGCATCCTTATTGTATACTTTGTGTGCAATACTTGGGTGGAAATAGAGTTTTGATGAAATTGAAGAGTATCTACGCGCAAATTGATGAATCAAATCAAGTACAAGTCAAGCCAATTCAATCAAATTAAGCATTGCATTGTCCTTTATTGTGTTTGTGGCTTGTCGACTGAATCTTGGCTCAGGCTTTAGTGTCTACGCTGCATCAAAACCTAAATTAAGCATCATTCGTGAGTAATATGTAGGGCAACACTTTGTACTTTGCGATGACTTTGCTCTGTATTATGCAGTTCATTAGAACAAATGTTACCTTATGTCATATGTTAGGTTTTGATGCTGGGTCAAGTACTTACCGCTTCGAGGCAGCTTGTTAATTGTTAATGTGAAACTGAATTCTTACATATTACATGTATGTATATGTACATGAAACACTTGCAAAGATGGGACAGGCAGATTTATATCATTCCGAATGCCGACCTTTCAACAACGACATTCAACTATAGGCATGTCACTCCAATAGTACTTTTTAATTAACTTGCTTTTTCGTCTTGTCAGGATACATAATATAGTCATGATGGTGGCTATCACCTGCAGTATCATCACACTTTCGCTTGGGAATTGTATTTGTATTTATTTAATATGATATGAAATGATCAAATGAAAGTATGGAGCAAAAGGAAGAACGTGTGAAGATTTAAATACAACATAAAGAGTATGTAAAGCACAAGGGAAAGAAGGCACATTTTAATTAAAGTTCTTTGGTGTAGTCATACTATCGTTACTTACAGGGAGCACACCATCTCGTATAATATTCATGCATGTAAATTTGTATACACATGAATATTGAATATGATTCTCTTAAAAGCTTTGAAAATCCATATCAATACACCCACCAACGAATATGATGAAAGACAAGTTTTTCATTACTATTTTAATCTGGACTCGGATTTCAAGCAAAGCAATAAGGGTAACATATAAACAGCATTCTTTTAGAGCTCTCGGGTTTATCTTTTCCCCGCAAAGTGTAATTTGTCTGAAAGCAAGAGTAACATGTGATTATGATTATCACACACGGCTACAAAGGGAATGGGCGAGAACGGTGTGGAATGGTGAAAATATATGTAAGTAGCAGTGCGAAAGAAATTTGTGTAAATTGCTCCTTTTCATTAATGGTAACGAGCAAGGAAAGCCGAATGTAAACTACACAACTATAGTTAGTGCATTTGTTTTTGCACGAATTTAATATTAAAGGAGAGAATGAGCAAAAAGTCATGGCTGGAGACTGAAAATTTGGGTCATATAAAGTTTTCATTTATTAAAATAATTTAAAAGTATTGATGCTGAGTCCCTTATAGAGAAATATTATTGTGGGAATAAAATATACATAATTTCTCCGCTCAAATGATTTGAAAGCAGGCAACTGGTTATTCGTGCAGTTCCGTGTAAGTACGTAGGTGCATAATGGGTAATAACAGAAATGAGGGATAATTATGTGTTATTAGTAGTATTTACTCTAATCTTTCTTGGAATTTTGCAAGTTTTTCATCTATGTGAAGCTTTTAGACTAGAAAAGATTTTCCAGGGAGTTAAATAAGGGAAAGCAAAAGAAAAACACTAGTAATAATAGCAATAGTATTATTATTATTATTATTATTTTGAAACACGTTCTAATGAATTTGAATTTAGTATGTGCAATTTTAGTCTGTGTTAATGGAAGTACATAGCACGGTGTGTTCATACTTACATGTAATTGTACTCTGTGACACCTGACAACGACAGGGACAACCTCTGATGGGGATTGGATAGGCGATGCTATGTATAGGCTAGCTCCACTCCGAGTACATTCCATTGGATGTATTCATTTTGAATGTTCATGTTCAATGTGTGAGAGAGTAGCCTTTGGCTTTTTTTAATTGTATTTCGTTTAGAAAATTTCTATTGATCCTCATTCTGATTCTACTTCAGTGCATGTAAATTCCATGAAATTTTCCATGTTGAGCCCAAACGCTGCAAGTCGAAGAAATGTAAGTAAGTCGACTGGGAGCACGCGATTTTCTCATTTTTCAGTCGGTGGCTTTAGCGTTTAGTGTACTTGTGGTCACTATCGCATATAAAATTCTCGGAGATGGAAAGGATGGAATTGACAAATGATATTGTAAAAGGCACTGAAAATAATTCACATTGGTACAGTATCCGGCAAAATAACGGTTTATAAATGTACCTAATTCAATTTTTTTAGAGGTGTACATAAAAATTCGTTGTAGGTTTCCAGTATCAGTGTGATCAATATGTATACATTTATATTGCAGCCATGTATGTACATGTATGTATGCATGTATATGCAGTATCAACTGTTGTGCCGTTCTTGTTTCGTGCAAAGAAAAAACGACCTATAAGAAATAAATGTATTCCTATGACATGTGTATTGTACACGGATATGTGTTGCGTATAGAGAAACTACTTAACTTTCTTAATGCGTTCATTTCATGGCCTTTGGAATTTTCAAAGCATGAATGTTCCAGCTCGTTGTTGACGGTTATTTGTTATGTATTTTATAGTATGCATGCATATAATATAATGGATTACAATTAAAGTGTACTTACATATTTCAATGTTTTGCTATATTGTCTTGTCGAGTTCTTCTTGTATGGACATTGGACATGTGATGAAAATATATCCATAGGCATACCTATGTGTAATATAAAAGACATTATACATATGTAGGTAGCGTGATGTATGTAGTTATCGAAATGACAGAGTATAAAAGTACAAGACGTTGTATGTAGCTGTAACTAGAAGAACAACAAAAAGGGAGAGTCCCTTTTTGTATGGAGGAATTAATGCAAAAGTCTACAAGAAAAGGAAAGCACAACAGAATACCAAACGAGAATTCGGTGTAAGCGTATGGTATGTACCTATAATACTGTATGTGCTTGCTTGAGTGATGCGCGAGTATGTGTATATTGATTGGTGTAGCCATTTGTATTCCTTTCCGTTTTCGTTTAGTTGAGACGAGTTTAGTTTTTCCCTTCAAAAAGAATTAGGTAGATAGATAGATATATGTTGTGTCGAAGTAGGAGCTAGGAGCACAAATATATGTGTGTGTTTATGTGTGTTAATTCTGCTCGCACAAGTGAAAGACTGATACGGATGCAATTTAATGTCCAAAGAGGCAGCGAGAGTTTGGTTTGGTTTTGCTTCTCTTTTTCTATTTCTCGTTTAAATTGGTTTGATTTCCTCTCCCTCTTGCTTTCTCTGTACACACACGGGTTCATTGATGCAAACATTTATTTATTTATTTACGACATAGACATACAAATGTACACGGTTTTATGCATGACTATATGGTTGAACTTCTCGTACTGTAATAATTATAGTAGTGTCAGGGTCGGATGTAACGTGGAATAATTGAGGATTCCTTTGAAAATGAGATATGTATACCTGTAGTTTGTATAGGCATGGGGAGAGGAGAAATAAATAAGCACGTCGTCACATCTCTTGTCATTAATTTTGGAAATTTTCATGCGGTTACAAGCATAAATATAGATTTATGTGCAAAACTTTTGGAATGCTCCGAAGAACATTCAGGAGCTCCCAATTTACACCAATCTCAAAAGTCTCAAGGACCTATAAATTGAAAATGTAAATTTGTAAATAAATAAACTGTGTATTGTGTAAATATGATACTGCTGGTTAGTGTGTTACATGTTATAGCCGAGTATATTAATAGTAACGCAAGTGTGACGTCTAAACTATGTGTATGTGATGTGTTCCATGTAGTGTGTGAATTCGTGAGCAAGTATAGGCATTGCTGGAATCGCGTGAAAAGTGAAAACATGTGCAAATTTTTCTTCTTGCCAACCCTATGTTTATTATTTCACGTACTAAAAGAATACATACATAGTGACATGAGCATGATAAACGACGGTATTTGGGTGAAATCGAATCCAATGAGGATGAGGTGAACTCCAAGTGAATGATGAATGTTTTATTTATGGATTTAGTTTGGTATAGATGTTGTAATTTTACTAATTAAATGAATCTGCTTAGATTGTAGATTGATGAACAAAATGAAACGGAGCCATGGATTGAAGTTGAAGGGAAGAGCAGTTTTATAGTATGTATGGTGTATGTATAGATAAACGTACGGTAGATTTGTGCCGGGTATCTACATGAATTTTACCTTTTGTGTTTTTCCACCTTGTTCCTGCATGTGTGAATGATTACCCACAACGAAAAAGAAGTTTATTGGTAGATATTGGGTTACATGTGAAAGAAGGAAAAAGGAAGTGAGCTCGAAGTTGCTTTCTAAATGCTCACCTTGTTCATAATATTATCATAATGATTTTGTGTACAAACTGGAAATTTAAAGGATGGGAATAATTCACATTCAAAAACTGAAACATGAATTCAAGTTTTAGGTACGTATAATAGTGCTAATCTTGATTATTTATGTTCTTCGGTATCTTATCCGTTTATACGTGTAAGAAAAAAACGTTGTGAACTTAACACGGGAAAAAAATTCGGTGAAAAAACTTAAAACACAAAAGAAAAAAAGATGAAGGAGTATGGTGTAAAAAGGAAAAATGAGTATAAGCATGTTTATCTTTGTTCGTTGTGAGCTGTACATGGAAACTGTATTGTAACTCGATTTTTCTCGTAAATTCACGAAAGAGTTTTTTCTCCTGCCATAAAGATAGCAGACAGATGGACAGACGGGTGTCAGAGAAACAGAGGAGAAGGTTGGAAAATAAAAGGAAAGCTGTTTTCCTTGCTTTTACCGAGTGAAAACACTCTTGAATGAAATGCAATAAAACATTAACTAACGAGCTCAACATGGAAGCCAAAGCAAAAGTAAAAGAGGAGACGAGATGCTTTCTATAACAGCTATTTTGACAATGCATCGTAGCCTTTCCCTTTCTATTCTGGTATTGCCCTTGTGGTTTTCAGAAGAGCAATAAGATAGACTTCAAGTTGTTGTATTTCTTGATGTTATTGTACATTTTGCACACTATTAAAGGTTCAAGACATAGAAGTTCGGACTTCGGACTAGAAACTAGAGAATAGCATAGAAGTTGTTTTTTATTACTTTTTTTCTTGTCTCGTGTAGTATATGAAAAAAGGCTGTTGTAAAATTGAAGATGAATGTAGTAGTCTGTTGTCTATACTATATTCATTTAAAAGGAAAAAATATATTTATAGTTCATTCGGCAATTTTAAAAATTGGAAATCAAGTTGTTGAGGTTTCGTTGTTGTTGTACAATGATAAAGTGTGGGCACTGAGCACTGAATACGAAATATATTTTCTGTAAGTGAAAAAAGAAAACAAGATAATTAAATACTTTCTGAAACTTTTTCATTTTCCCCTTCAGAATTATTCAGGTGAACAGAGTAGATGTAGGTAGGACATGTATGACAAAGGTGAGCCAAGTATGGCAGATTTTTTCATCCCATTTGATGTTGATTGGGATTGTGAGATATTAAACACAAAATCGAGACAGGCAGTCGACGTGAAGAGCGACACTTGAATTCTTGAGTTCTTCATCAACGGTTGGAAGTCTCCGTGCGGGGAGCAGATGAAGGAAGGAAACTTGTAATTAAAATGTTAGTATTAGACTTGGATGATTCTTCTTGATTTGAGTCGAGTCAAGTCGACTTGAATCGAGTAGACACTGTCAGTTGCGTTGATTGAGGCACAGTATAACGTGAGGTAACAATGTACGAACTACGAAAACTGTAATAATATAATATGTAGTCAGTCATCGACGATATTTTAGGGATTTCGTAATGTCTATTATATGCTGTATTATAAATATATATTATGTAATATTCAACTTGAATGTGCAGCAAACTGTCTGTGAGCGTGGAGAAAGCGTTGAAATTGATTTTTTCCTCCGTCTCCACTGTGTGCCCATTCCATTCTTTCATAGATATTATGTATAATATCCTTTATTTTATGCCGTATACATTTATATCAGCTGCGAGTGAAGGAGAAAGCTCTTAAGCTCCTGTTCGTATTTAATATTTTACGCACCTTATACATGGCCACGAATTCGGCAAAATATAATATGCGGATATGGTGTACATTGTACATATCAATGCTGCATCTTTACGAACAAAAGGTGGAAAGAGACAGAGCGAGAGAGAGAGAGAGAGAGTCGACTCGCCGTTTCACTTTCTTTGTCTTGTCTTAACGTTAGGAGAATTTGAATTTTGGGAATTTCACAAGAGCGACCGAAGGAATTCTGACCATGTATTTTCTACCAATTGAAATGAAAAGGTTCATTTTGCTTGTGTTTTCCTTTACATTACATTTCGATTTTGAAGAGTATACGAAATAGTAGGTATGTAAAAGGAATAAAACTGAATTGGCTAATAATGAAAATAGAAAGCTCTTCGATTCGAAATCCAGTTCAGTGTCAAACCTCGGTAATGATAAGCTTCTAAGAACGCAAAACTTCCAAAAATCAAATCAACGTGGAGGGAAAGTAAAAGTTAGAAAAATAATATATAGAATTTAGACTTGCACGGAGAAAGTATAACAGAGAGTTGAGGAAAGTTGTCACGTTCGTACGTGCACGGTACAGTTGTGAGCATGAAGTATGAGTGACTGCGAATGTTATCATTGTGGAAGAGAGCGAGGAGGATGCACGACGTTCGTGTCACATGGGCCGCTGGGTTGACAAGGGATGGAAGAGAAGACGAAATAGAAACTGAACCAATTTTGAATTTTCTGGAGGAATCCTCTGAGGAATATTTATTTGAGTTTCCACTTCTGGAATACCAAAAACCGAGAAGAAACAGTTGACATTCCTTTCTGTTGTCCATGCATGCAGGCAGCAAGCAGCTATGTACATTTTACATGTATGTATGCATGCGCGTGTACCATATTTTGCAGTCAGGCAACTTCCTCACACGGCCCGTATCATTATTCTATAGGAAATTGTACTTTGCATTCCCTGCACTCTGTATGTGCGATGGATGACAGATCGGTTGGAATATGGGGATACATATTTATCTATGTATGCTCTTGAGTTTTATTAGTCATTGAGAGTTGTAATTATAATTTGAATTTCTGTCTGTAACAGTACCTTGATACATTTGGGTATAGTGTAGGTGGAAATTGAAAACGTGTATCATATGTATTAGTGAGAAAGTTGGAGATCACACATCGGCATAGCTATAGCTATGTATATATACTTACAACGACAGAAATTTTGTGTATAGAATAATGTCTGGAATGGGAACTTGAGTAAAAACTAAGTAAAGTATTCCTAAAACACGTAGACGGCGGGTGGAAATTGCATTTTCAACTTGCTTTACTCCTTTTCGACACACGAGGAGAAAAATGACATGGCAGCAGTTGGATTTTGGTTTTTTTAGGCAGGGGCTCCGCTGTGACGTGTGTGCATGTATAGTTTATGTAACTTCTGACTAGGACAGCGACCAAAGATTCCCCAGCATCTCATTTCGTCTGTCTAATTTCAAATTGAAAGAATTCCACCAGTTTTTTCCGCTTGGCCGTATATAGCTTTTCTATTTTCTGTGTGTTTGTGTGTATGTATGATGAATGAAGGAAATGATGGCGGCATGGAGCGTGAGCATGGGAATTCTGAGTTTTGATCAAATTTCCATGAATAAATGGGGTAAAATAAATGCAATGTTAAATTTTATTCCCACTCCTGTTGACAGTGAACGCCTCGTTTCAAAATTATAAAAACTGTAGTCATTCATGGAATCACCCGATTCTCATATCTCATCTCATCCCGACATTCTATATTATGTGTGTATAAACTCAAAAGTAGTTAAAAGCAAAGGTTGAATGAGACTCGAGATGAAACATGGAATTTAAAATAGAATGTAGTTAATTTCTGTGAGGGGGGAAAAGTTTTAGAAAATCTCAATTTTGAAATTAGACGTGGGCTTCGCCGGTAGAATACAGATAAGGATTTAATATACTAAGTAATATACATGTTGCCAACATAATGTTGGATGGTACATAAAAGTCGTATAATTGAGAATTTGATACGTGTTGAAAGTTGAACTTGGACTGTACGATTCAACAACATTCCACGTTTCATTAATTTTTTGCATTCCATTTTATGCTTATTAATTTATCGGAATGTTGCAACTTTTGGTTGCTGGAAAATGAGATGGATGATAGACACATGGTTGGTAAGTTTATTTGAATAGGCTTTGCAATAGTTATTATAGAACTGTTTTAGTTAGCTACAAACTTTTGTGGTTTTCATTTCATTCTAAGGTCTTTAGTCTTGGTTGTCCCTATTCAATGTTTGTAGTCCCTTAAAATCCAGAGGAATCACATGGGGAGGATCACCGATGAGACTTTTGATTCCCATAACACATGGCTTTTTCCATAGGAAAAAAATAAGAATGTTGAAAGAAGGAGGGAACTAATGGAGGAGAGAGAAACGATGATTATTACATTTTGAAGTGCCTTGACCACGATATTATTTTGGGAGATATTGGGCTGTGAATGGGTATAGAAGCGTGTAAATTAAAAGTAATGAAAGCCGCGGAAAAAATATTATGTACATAATATGTATGTACGCCAGTGAGAGATGAATAGGGAAAACGACTGTAGAGTGCAAGTAGAAGTTAATTTGTAAAATAGGAAATCGTAAAGAGGAGGCGGAGAGAAAGCAATTCGAGCTCTTTGTTCTCTCGCGCTCTCTCTCTCTCTCTCTCTCTCTCTCTTCCACTCATTTTCCTTTCTTTAAATGAGATGAACAAGACGGGAAGAGTGAATGTGTGTTGATTCTAGTTTGTTCGTCTTGGTTGTTATCTTGTTGTATATGTGCTGATTTCTAGTGGGGGGTTTCCGCTCCTCTTTTCGCCCCTTCTCTTGTTGAGCTTGTACTGTATATGTATACTACGGATGAACGAGTTTGAGACTTTTATTTGTACATGTATAAGAGTCCGAGCATGTGTGTATCATATACACATACATAATGTATACGAATATTGTTTTTCGTACTTATTCGTTGAGGATGAGGCACTTGATACTTGATGGAGAGAAAGAAGGCGAAACAAGTAGTAGACTTTATTCAGCAATGGAGGGGAATTATTGCAGATGAAAAGGAATTGCGAATAATGATGATCATCAAGAAGAGGAAGGAAAAGGAGAGATGAAAGCTTGAGTTGTTTATAATGAAAGGAGGGAACGTGGAGAAAGAAAAAAGATTGTATTGGTTGAAAATTGGCTTCTGTCTGTTTCTTTTTTAAGAAATCGTGTGTGTACTCAGCTTTGTGTAAAAAATCTACCATCAAACAACATTGTAGTCACCTATAGTCATTTCATTTTCATTTTACGGACATACATAACTGTATGAATTGTTACTGCTGAGTATCTTTATGTTTCATGTATTCTACTCAAATAGCCGAATTCTTCTTTTTTCTTTACTCTCTCATATACTGTACGAGTACTAGCTACATATCCTCTTGAAAAAACTTGATTCATGATTGACTCTTATCGTCATTATTGTTTTCTTTCCCCCTTCTCTTGAAGTTGTATTGATGAGCATTAGTTGTATTTGTGTATTAGGAAAGCGAAGAAAATCCTCTTGCTTTCATTTTAAATGCACGTCTATGCTGTGTTGTACGTCATTATTTTTTATTCTTATTCGTTAGCAATTTGAAATGTTTTAACTTTCAACATTCAGACATTCATAGACATCGGAGTAAAAGGCTGTGCACTTATGATTATTATGGACGTTTCAAATACTTGTGTATTCCCCCTGTGAGAGAACTATCGATGTTTCTTTCGTACACTGTTGCTCTACTTCAAACGTGGATATCTAATGCTATGTAATGCTAAGCAAAATAGTTAAGACCTTTGCGATAGTGTAGTAAAATAAAGTCTGATTGGATATGAGTTCTCTCACAATAAGTTCTTAATAATAGTGAATCAAAACAAAAATGATGATGATGCGCCCATTTTGTAAAAGTTGCGATATTTTGACTGAAATGCAAATTTGGCGTCCAAAAAATCTAATTGGTGTTGCTTGTTTGATTTTGCAGAGATGGAAGGTTGGCTGAGGGTGATCAGATTTTGGTAAGTGACTATATATTTGAAATAAAAGTGTAGAAACATACTTAATTCATACAATTGCAAATTGAATTCAAATTTGATTTTGCCTAAATGTCGTGGTGAGCATTTTTTGATAAATAACAATGTTTTCTTTGAATGTTATCAGGCGATTGATGGTCAAGCCCTGGACACAGCAATTACACATCAACAAGCGATTAGCATTCTTCAACAAGCACGAGGAGAAGTTGAGATTGTAGTTGCCCGCGCCCCTGAAACTCTTCTAGTAGATGAACCTCTTGGTGAGAAGTCATAATATTTTTTCTTTTCATTAGTTTATAAAAAGCCTATACGTTTTACATTTTAACCGTTAGTAATTAACCACAAATGAACTCCTTTTCAAAAACTTTTGATTTTTTAAAATCTTTTAGATAATGCCACTAGCGAAGACAAGGTCACCGACACGGTCGTAAGTGCCCAACGAAACTTTACATTGTGTTTATTGTGATAATTGCAAAGCATTTCGCCAAGGATTTTCCTCTTTATATTACATAGAAAGAACAACATTATTTTGAATTAACAACTTTCTACTTTCCTATTCCTTCGCGTTTACATTTATTCGTGGATTAGCCATTATTGTTAAGTTCTAAAGTACAGGCTGTACGCTTGTACTCCTGTTTAAATGTTATGATACATGGTACATAAACTCGACTACTCGTGTTGCCAATTCTACGTATTGTGGTTGTATAAATAAGGGGTATCATAATTCATACGGAATTTGTGTACACATTCATATTCTAGATTTCTAGGAAAGTAATTTAACTTGCTTTCATCTCAAAGCAGAGTAAAAGAATAGTCTCTCGTAATTTTTTATGGAGATTCTTCGAATGTCAAAATTTACATGTTCTATACATATTTCTCCAATTATTTAAAGGAATTATTTGCATTTAGAGGGATTTTGAGATTTTCAACCCGATACACACTCACGGTTTAGTCTTATTAAGCTTAGTCTTAACAATTTAGAAATTTGTGTATTTATCTTTATATTTTGTCCCCTCAGTTATAATTTGCAGTACGTTGTGGGTTGTGCATAATGTTTTTATTTCGTATTTTAATATTTTAGATAGATTTACTTTGGTTTAATTTCCTACGACTTATCGCACGTAATCTAGGTAAATTACAACAAACCTTGCTAAAATGATTAGTTTCTCTAGCTAAACTATTACACTAATCAGTAATATTTAAAATTAAAACTAAAGCAACAATTTTAGCAGGTATGAGATACCAAAATGTTATTACAGTACAGGGGAAATCGAATGAAGGTCGACAGAATACATTAAAAGCAATACGCACAAGTTGTCACCGTGCGCATCAGGTTTCCTGGTTTGTTGTGGTTGTGAGAGATGAAAACTCGTTGACTCAATGGTTCTGGTTTTGGTTCGCTCTCGATAATGTAAATAAATACCGTGAACCATCGTAAAGAAGCACAACTTTCGCATTTTTTCCCTGAATGACTTGTGTTCAAAATATACACAAAAAAGAAATGAAGTAATCATCTTATTTGAATGCTGTATTTTTAATTCTAAATGTATTGACGCAATAATACGTGCCGCTATTACTTTATGCTGAGGGCAAATTACCTGTGTACATACATGGAGTAAAGCAATATATTATGTCCAATACAGCACAATAAAACAACAAATGAGGAACAAAAAATGACATAAAACTTTACAGGCTTATTGACGTGTGCGACATTCAACATTAAAATGCTCTGCACATCTTTAGGACGTTTCACGGTAATGAAAACAACAAGGATGCGGGAAGTTGAATGTATACCGCTCATTAATTACCTGATGTAGGATTAAAGTGGTGGTGGTGGGTTGGTCCTGTGTCCTCCATGGAAGTTTCGATGAAGAGAGAGAGACGAAGAAAATAGAAACTGCAAGGATAGATGTCTATGGATCTACATATTTATTTATATAAGGAAATTACCTTTATTTGCAACTTGCGATCTATATAATGTCTACCCGGTTGATGTAAGTGCAACCGTCCGGATGGATATGGAACAGAATGTATTACACGGATACAGATAGAGTGAGGATTCGCCTACATTATATTATATTATCTACATCTCTTCTCCCTACTGTCGTCTCTGTACTTTGGAACGGCGAAATGAAGGAGTAAAACTTCTGCCTGCCATTCTATGCCACGCCATGCCTTGCCTTTCCAATGCCAATGCCCACCGAGATCGCGAGAAAGAGAGAGACAGGCAGGAGAGATGGGATGAAATAAAGAGAATGAGAGAGAAAGCGGCGGAATGAGGATAAAATAATAATGACACTCTATCTATATGTACATATGTATTTACTGTACATGTATTGTATGTGTAGGTTGTAGAGGAAAAGGGCGGATTACCAGAAAGAGCGAGAGGATCTTCACTTTCTCTTGCACTTTCTCTTTCAGATTCAGGATTTAACTCAGCTCACAGTCAAGCTAGGCAGGCCACAAGCCAAGAAAGATAGAGCAAAGGATGGCGAAAAATAGTCGCGAGGAAATTGTTTGGAAAGCTTTGGTTTCTCTCTCTCTCTCTCTGGTCTTTTCGTATGTGTGGACGATGAGAGTGAGTTTGAAGGGAACTCGTATAAAATTACTCTCCAGTCATTGTACAATTTACCTCCCCACTAGATCTGGATCTGGAGCTTGAATTGGAGCTAAAATTGGAACTGGGCAGACAAAATCACATATATAATGAGGGAATCTGACAGATGTATGCAAGGTAGTTTGGATTTACGATTTTTCCGTTTACGGGGTGTAACATGGGATAGGAATGGTCATTCGCAAATAGGTTGTTATGAGAGTCCAACATGATTTTATTGGTATGCACATATATATATATACATGTGTGTAGTATGTACAGAGGAGTTACTATGCTGTGCGCGTAATGGACAAAAGAATATGTTGTTTTTTCTTTGAGAGAAGGAAAATTCTTATTCGGTTGTACTGGTAAATAATATATTATAACATTTTGATTTGATTGTGATGCGATTTTAACGTTGGTACCTGATTTATTGTTCTCGTTTACAGCTTAATACAGAATATGCGCAAGTCGAAGTAATCGAATTAATCAACGATGGAACCGGCCTTGGCTTTGGAATAATTGGTAAGTTGGCTCGATTTAATTGAATTGTAATTATCTGTTTGCTCCCGTGTTACATATTTAATGATTGTATTACTCCAGTTTGCCACACTATTATACTATTTTATCCTACTTTTGAAGTCTTTAGATATATGGATAAATAAATATAATGTGCGTTTGTTGTATGACATTTTGTTTTCAGGTGGCAGGAGTACGGGCGTTGTTGTGAAAACGATATTACCGGGAAGTGTCGCAGATAGAGATGGACGGCTTCAGTCTGGAGACCACATTTTGCAGATTGGCGAGGTCAATCTCCTTGGCATGGGATCGGAACAGGTGGCGGCGGTTTTGCGGCAATGTCACGGAAATAAAGTATGTTTTTATTCCTAAAATTCATTTATTCCTTCATTTAAACTAAAATTATTATAATGTCAAAAAAATGTTCATCTTCGAGCTGCATAATTCTAATTATTATTGATACTTGATTTTTCTAGTGTAAGCTCGTCGTCGCCCGACCCATCGAGCCAACTTCCCCTGATGCTCTGAGTAGTCAAGCCCTTCCAATCATCGGTATGTTCTGTTCAAAATGGAGCTGAAACTTTGAACTTTTTATTTTATTTTATTTTAACTTACTTATTTTACAATTTTGACGGTTTGGATGTGTAGTTTAATATGTATTGTTTCGTTTTCCTGTTGTAGTTCCCACAAAAATCCTCGGAGATCCAGAAGAGTTGGAGAGGCATTTGATGCAATCCAATGGATACGGGAACCATTTATTGGACGGTTCTATTGGATCGGCAGAGGCAGCTCAAGCTCGACTTGGTCTCGATGATGTCGGTTCTGCTGGGACGTTTGACTCCCTTCCTGAAGTGGAAATTGTGGATGTGGAACTCAGGAAAGATTCCCATGGACTCGGCATAACAATCGCCGGCTATGTTTGTGAGAAAGGTCAGCAGAATTTAAAAAAAATTTTTTTCATCTAGATAACATTAGTTTTTGCATTTTATTTTATGAACTAGAAGGACGATTCGAGTATACAGTTAGGAACTATTAATTTAGTATAAAATTTTAAAGAAATACGGTTTTTTGGCACTTTTCATCCGCCGAATAAATTTTAGTCATTTTTTGTACTCGTCTTAACATTAAAAACCTGTATTCAGAGGGTATGGAACATAACATTTTGTACAAGATGATCCAAGTCAAAGTCAAGCTCAAAATTTAGTCTTCAGCACGAAATTGTAGAAAATAACAGAATGAAATTACGGCTTTAAATTTATGGACATCATTTGGATTAGGGTGAAAAGTTTCGTTTTTGTTTAGTACATAGTAACTTGAGTTGATTTCTTCATGCTCATTCTGATCTGCCTGGGAGGCAAGAAAGAAAAATAGTGGTGGCACAGAGTGATGACTGTGTGATGGAACGGCAGAAAAAACTTTGAAAAAGAATTTTTTCATCTGTAAGTGCGCCGGCTATCTAGGCCGTTCCAGTTTGTTCATTTTCAATTTTTTAAAGGATCTTGTCCTTCAAAGGAGAAAAGGAGAGAAAGAGAGAATGGAGGGAGGTAGGGCACGTAAACGGAAGGCTATGGATATTTTACTGCTGTAATATCATGTGTAGCAAGTGCAACTGTATTCGTGAGACGTGTTTGGTATGTACGATACTTGAAAGTTGAAAATGGTCCATGTAGTACTATATACATATTATGTACCTTCTCTTCTTCAAGTTTTCTATTATTATGACTGCGGAGTACCATTTCTCCATCCTCCATGTCCACATTCTCCGCTTTCCCATGGATGCAGTTATATTTTCGGGTATAACCGACTATTTCCGGTCCTTAAGTAGTTCAGTATTCAGTCCTCTCCCTCTTCTTCTTCTATGTATGTATACCTATTATACATGATATTATTATATTCAAGGTTCTGGTATAATATTCAGTGTCTAGAATGTAGAATGTTCCAAGTGAATACCTTTTACTTTCCATTTTTTTTGAAAGGAAGGAGAAATAGTTTTATATGTACAGTGAAATGAAAACGAGTTCGGCTTCTGGCAGGCGGATGGTGCATCCATATTTTATTTAGGCTGATGTACAAGTTGGAGTAAAGAGAGATGGAATGAGAGAGTAGTTTGTAGTATAAGTTTAATGGAACTCTCGAGTCGACTCTACTGATTTCTATTACTTTCGCTCTTCCACTTTCTCCTTACTTGTTTTGTAACTGGTTCTTTGGTTTATTGGCATGTACATGCCGACGTATGCAAACGTGTTTATACACAGAAAGACTGGGAGTATGGAAAAAGTGGAGGTTATTGTTCAGAGGGTTCCAGGGACCCAACTACGTACATATATTTTCATATTTTCCAACCAAAGATTGGAAGGGTCAAAGTGGATCTGAAAGCATATGGAGATTTTGCATTATTACTTGTTAAGGGCTTCAAATGTGGGAGTCCTTAGTCAAATCAGAGTTGGGCATCTAAACCTGCTCCCAAGTCAGTAGTAAATGAAAAGAGGTTTTCTTTCCTATGTGTGTAAAGCATGTCGCTGTACAAATGTAGATACCGTATTACATAGAAGCATTTCTCTTTTTTTTGTACATAATCTGAAGTTTGAGAAAGGTTTAGTTTCATTCGCATGATTTGTTTGGTCGAGATTCCATTGATGTTGAATTTGTTTGTTTTTTTCCAGATTGAGAATTTTTCTATAGAGCTTTTACTGCATTGTGGTAGAAGGATAAAAGGTTTTGCTCTTATTTATGTTTTTTTTTCAGGTCTGTTGGGTATGCATAAAGAGTTGCTGTATTTTACAGGTTCATGAGTCGTACACATTTTGTTGTAGTCTATACACTCTACACAAGTCCATAATATGTATGTAGAGTGAAAAGAGAGTTTTGATATTTGTCGTCATTGTTCTGTATAGAGGAAAATTTTGAATATTTAAATATACTGCATTCTGTCGGAAAATGTAAAAAAATGTAGGTATACGTTTCCCATTTTATTTACAGCGGTGACATGAAATTCTTATTCTTATTATTATTTTGAAGGGGAAAAGGAAACAACTTGTTCGTGAAATTGGGACGAAATTTTGTTTGTTGCGTACTCGACTGGGATAATCTGATTGAATATTATTAGTATTCAGGTCCACACACTCTAAAAGTCAATGTTGAGGCTGAAGCTGATGGAATGACGATGGAGTACCTGTTCATAATAAATGTATAAATGTAGTTGTTCAATCTCCAGAATTTTTTCATCATGTTCTAGTGTATGTATGTATGTATGCATCACAAATAAGAAAATATTATAGAAAAGCATTTCTGTTTCCTTCCATTTCATGGAAAAATTTGTATTTTTTCCCGTTACTATTTTTCATACGTTCAACTTCCCTTTTACTGTTCTTTTTCTTCGTCTTGCCCACGGTTTTCGCGAGTGTTGTGTTTGTTTTCCGTTTTCTATTCCTATGTACACATGTATATTTTATGTAATATTACTTCGACGTGGAAATTGGAGAGTTTCTAAGAAATTCGCTAGGATACTGGTAGAATACACATAAACAGACAACACAACAGCGAGAGATAACGGGAGAGACGGGGAAATAAAGAAACTGAGGGATGGAAGAGAAAATGTGCAAATATCTGTATGGGAGATGAAACTGACAAGACAAAGACGAAGAAGGAAAAGAAGTTGGCTTGTCAGTCTCGCAGGAAGCCGCCTGTATAATATTATTCTAGATTAGATATATTGTGCAGTGTAGAACTTTTTTAATACTAATCTTGTCTTGTTTCCTTTTCCTCCATGTGGAAGCTGTATTATTAATATTATTCTCATGCTTTATGTTCATGTTAAAGCCGAAATATTGTGTGCTGCGAATAAGACGAGACATTACGACAAATGTAGAATTTTATGTATAATGCAAACTATATCACATTATTTCATTATATGGGATAAAAAATTGAATGACATTATTAATGTATTTAATATACAAACTAATAACAACGTATGTAGACATAAAAAGGTACGGAGGCTTGAGTCAATATTAAATATGAAAAATGTAGGTGTCTGTTTGGATTTGGATAAAAAGATGTGATTTCAATTCAATTGAAATTTGAAATTCCAGTTTGATTCTGGCTTGGCTTGACACTGACTGACTACGTATTACATAATATGTATCTTTCTAACGAAGGCAATGGAAGGGGTTAGACAGATTTACAGCTGGAAAGTCAGTCTGTCTGCCAGTCATTCACTAACAGCCAGCGAGGAATATATGTAAGGTACAGTTTGTTCGTATACTTTCTGGAGTGCAATGTAAAATGTAGGTACAGTATAATGTATAATAAAAAAAAATTAGTCGCGTGCAATATTTTTGCAGATGAAATCCAGGGTTCCCGAATACTGTGTGTCGTGTTGTTATTGCTCCAGGCTTTCAAGATTAGAAGAATGAGCGAGGCAAAAGATGCCGACAGAAGGAGAAAATTTTTGTTTTTGTTCAGTCCCTTGAAGCATTTTCCCATTTCATCTAGTCTAGTCTAGTTTTCTGATTTTTTTCGCTTTCGCCGGTTTGCAAGGAGTGTTTCGTTTGAGAGATAATCATCAACTATGTCGTACAGCAAACAAAAATATGAGTAATACTTTAAATATTAGAGTAACTTGGAATTTTACGTGTTAAATTTGCATTTCTTTAATGAGTAACTTTAACAACTGCCAGCAGGGAGGAGAGCCAGTCGTCAGAAGAAGAAGGGATTCCCGAATGAGAGGGTAACCGTCAAAAAATCCGGGAAATTCCCGGATTTTACTCATTTTACCCGGTAAATCGTGGCAACTCGTAGTTGAACCCCGATGTCTGTAATCTACGCGTCAAATGAGGCGTGGAATCAGTCGTCACAACAGAAGATCCCTAAACTTGAAATTGTTTTACGTGCTTAAAACGTTTAGTTCAAAAATGGGTTGACCAGGGAAATTTGCTTTGCTTTTCTGATGAGTTGTGCTGTATAAAATGGGGTGGAAAATAAAGTATTTAGACGTTGCATCGTTCATTCTTCATTGTCCTTATAGTTGGTTGGTGGTTATTTTATCTATGAAGGAAATGAAGCTGACAAGGTCTTTATTCATAGAAAAGTTAGAACAGGATACGCAATAAAATTTGTATTGTAGGGGAATTCAAATTTGTAAGATATGGAGCCTTGCGGCTGTCCATGAAAGAGTAAAGGCAAAGAAGAAAAATAGAGCGCAGGTAGTAGAAGAAAAGGAGATGAAACGAGGTAAAGAAAAGTGTGCATATTTTTGTCTTTTTTGTCAAATCACATCATGTCATGTATGAGATGAGAATGATGCCTTGAAGCCATCCTGTTTATAATCACTTAATCTCGACGTGTACGTATATGCAGTGTGTATTATATTTTAACGTAGTTTTTGGCTCTTCTGCTGTTGATAACGAAGTAGATTTGAGAATGAATTCAAAGTGAATTGAGATTGCTTCCACGCTATACATAATATTATGGCGAGGTTGAATGTAAATTTAATCCACAGCATTATGTTATGTTACTACCCTGTTCTCTGTCTCTTTGGTGGACGTGTAAGGGAGGAGAAAAGGATAATTTTTTGTTGGATTAATGAAGTACCAAGAATAACGCTTTTAATCACCGCATCCGTTCCGGGATCTTTTAAAAAGTTTTACTTTTTTAGTTAGCCGGTAGCTCTATCGTAACCAGTGAAAATGTTTTTATTTAAGAACACTGTATAATATGTTACAGCTTGAAGCAAACTAACAAGTGAGTTGAAAGAAAGGCTTGAACGTTATGGAAGAAGTGATTTGTGAATTCAATTAAATAAACGGAATCCATTTTTCAAGCGCAAATATCGAGGATAGAAAGTAACTATACATAAGTGGTAACTGGTTGGTTGATTTTCAAAAGTCGTGGTTACTTGAAGCGTATATGCCTTGTTGAAACCTTGGAGATTATATTATTATACTTATATCCAATGTATTTTTTAGGAAACGTATTGTGTATAGATAATGGATATTTAGAGTGGGGAAAAGAGCGAAAATCTAATCTGTCATTGATCACTACAAGGAGAAAGTAAAGGAGTTTTATTCATGCACTAACGATAGATTCAATGGAGCGAAGATGAAAAGGGTATAGTTTTAAATATCCGGGTGGGGGATGTTTAAGGGCAGATTTTACAGAAAAAAATGGTCGTTTAAGACAAGATGGGAAAAAGAGAGAAATATAGGCATATTGAGACTGTTGGGATTGAATAATATGTGTAATGTGTACATATGTGTGTGTTGGTGTCGCATGTCGCGTCGTGTTTTTTTTATTCAAGCTGGAAATATTGTATATTGTATGGGAACGACGGTAACAGATTGTGTAAATTTATTGCTGTACATGGTAAAAGTCAGTGTAGCGTTTTCTTCTCTTGTTGTACAAAAAAAAATCTGTTGTTGTTTTTTATTTAAAACTACGTAATAATTTATTCGATTTTTGTGTATCGTAGCGACCCATATAAGTGTATGGATATGTATACATACGTATATCAAGTACATATTTTACACATCGTATGTGCATATACTTAAATCTTCCGCCTCAGTGTGTTGTGTCAATGCAGCAGAAATATAGTTTCCGCATATGATGTACTTAATGTATAATGCATAAGAAATGGAACTTTTAGTATCGTATGTAAAAAAATAATAGTGGATTTATTTCTTATAGTAAGAGCTGTTTATTTTTTTGCCCCTCCTTCTGCTGCCGCGAACATTCCTCAGCTCTGCTATATATGTGCCTGTGCTAAACTAGTTACAATGATGTGTTAAACATTAGAGAAATTTGGCAGATAGCAAAAGATCAACTTTTCATTACAATGTCTATCATTCATTTTGTCAATTATTTCTCCGACTTTGTTCAAAGCTGATGTATTTTACTTGGTTTCAAGTTCAATAGAAAGAAACATAAACCAAAAGTTTGTACACTTGAGAGGTATGTATAAAAATGTACACACTGTACAAAATGTCAAGCATCTTTATTGAATGTCTTAGAGTCACCTAAGTACATAGTATATACTTTATAGTCTGAATTCCGTTCCGATTGAAAGTCAAGTCATGCTGTAAAATATAGGGAGAAAATACAGGAAACTGAGGAAAGCGACAAGTTTCTAATGCCATATTATACCTACATATTTTAGCTGTTATTGGTCTCCTCTTTTTTCGTCGTCGTCGTCATCATCATCTTATTTTGGGGTTTTTTCTTCATTCTCGGTTGAGCTACTCAATCAAAAATTAGTATTACGTTTTCCGGATGTTTCCCCTATACATATTTATAAGTACTGTGTACATAAGTATTGACTATTTTGTACTTAGCATTGTATTGTATAGCCAGTTGACTTTGTATTTTTCGTACCTACTTGCCTACTTGAATGTCGGAAAGGGAAGAAATTAATGCGAGTTCTTTTTCGTCGTATTTTTTAGAGAGTTTGTGTGAATTTATCCAAAGAGTTAATACGCCGCCGAAAATCATTTTTCACACAAGACCCAAGAGAGAAGGAGACTCGTTCTCTGTAGCGATTTCACTTAGAAAAGGGGCTATGTAAATATATTCCTTCGTCAAGTTTTTAATAGTATCGCACAGGGAAAGTGATAAAGCGTAAGAATATTTTGTACATTAAATTTCCACCGACTTTCTCCCCTTTATAAAAAAAGAAACCGGCGCCGTTTACTATACTAAATACACAGTGACATACAGTGTACAATATGTACATGCATAATATACCCAAAGACCAAAGAGTTGTCCTTGTTTTGCTTGCGTCTATTTATTCTCACTAATGTAAGTATGTACATGTGTATAGAACATTGGAGATTGGAGTACCTAGAGGTTTACTTATGTATATGTACATTATAATATAAAGTACAAGTTTAACTTTGTAATATTATGTATACAAAGAGCATTTTTGCCTTCTTTATTTTTTGGTCGGCTGAAGGAAGTAGGAAATTTTTAAAAGTAATGTGTTTATTATGCACATACTTTTTCTTCTTTCCTCCGGATACAAAACGTATACATACTAAATGGGGATGAAAGGAGGCAAGGGATATTATGATGGCGATGATAATGATGATGATGATGAGTCAAGAAAAGCAATGCAGTAAACCTTAATATAAGATGACAATATGTTTTATATATGTGCTAGTCGTTGTACACTGTACTTGATATGTAAAATTAAATGGTGGAAAAAAGATGTTGCCTCTTTTAAATTTATAAATTAAAAATGATAGGTTGGTAGGAGTTAGGAAATTTGTGAAATTAACCCAATTTTTAATTTGGGGAAAATACGTTCTTTCGATGTTCACTCCAAGTGATAGTTACGCTTAGCTGAGACTTGGAAAACGAGGATGAATTTTTTTTTCGTTGGTTTGTTGATTCTCCTTGACACATTATTATCATCATATTTATAGAATATAAAGTCCAAGTCCAAAGGCTGGCGGCATAAGCAATGTATGTAGAGGTATTAGGATTTCAACGCTGTTTCTTCGTCCTCATCGTTTGTGATTGAGTATTAAGTATGACGCAGATGAAATTTTGACTTGACTTTGATACGCATAAGAAGGAAGATTAGATGAGTGAGAATGGAAAAAGAAACGAGGCTTGAGCTTGAGTGTTAGGAAGCAAGAGATTAAAAAAGATTAAGTGGAGGATGTGAAAGTGAGAGGACGGCTTCTTATTAATACAAGAAGGGAAAGTAGATATGAGGTTTTTCATAGTTATTACATTATATGGAAAATTTTCTCCTGTTAGGAAGACAGCTATATGAAGTAAACGTAGCCTGGCAGATATTATTTTTGAAAAAAAAACTAAATATTTTTCTTTGGAACTCCATTTTTAATGTTTCATTGCACATGCTTTTAAATTTTAAGGAACTTTTTCTGCTTACATCAGCATTATAAACTATAATAATAATTGATAATGCTAGTAAAATTCGAAAATGTTTTTATTTTGATACTGGTTTTTAAGAAAGGCAAACTTGGGATGCAATTGATTTTATGAAAAACATGTTTTGACCAAAGCGTGATAATGACTTGTAATTAGGAACTCGTGAGAAATACCCTTATTTGGTTTGTGTTTCGATCAAGAATCGTCCCGTTAATTATGCAAATGCTTGTATATATTTATCAAATATTTTTAATATTACATTGATTAAAAATTAAAAGTCGACATAATGGGTTGTTTGTTTGTTTTTCTCAGAGGAGCTTTCGGGGATTTTTGTGCGGAGTATAAGTGAAGGAAGTGCGGCGGATCTCTCTGGAAAAATTTCTATCAATGACCGCATCGTTGAGGTAAGCCAAAATTATAATGGTAAAACTACGATACATACATATGATCATGTTATGCATTTCATGTATTTTTGTTGTTCGTAAAGAAATCCAATGAGTAGAGTGGGTACAATGGAAAAGGAACAATTTGTATAAAATCCACACTTTTTTTTAGTTCTCAGAGCATTTCCACCCCTTTTTTTCTTTATGAAGGATAATGTAATTTTATATGCAACGGTGTAATTTAAGTAAGGAATAGTACCGAAAGGCTTTCAGCCTCTTTCCTAAAGTTGTTAGTTAAGCATACAAGAATTCTTATTCGGCGTTTTTCTAATATAATGCCTTTGGTGAGAAATTGTGATCCGTTTTCTTTACTTTGTACATAGGTATAGAGTATAGAAAACAGAGAGAAAGAGCGAGCGCAAAGGAGAACAGAGTAGAGTAGTGTATGGAAAGAAAGCATGGTAGAAAGGAAAAAATAAAATAAAAAGAGTTCGGATTGTTTTCCCTTCCTTTTTTCTTCCATAGTCTCAGCAAGGCTGCTTGGTTAGTCTTATTATGTACACAACTTGGTTCCTCTGGACAAAGAAAAGAAGAAGATATAGAATAACAAGAGTTAAAGAGGAAGGAAAATAATATGTACATAGAAGAGAAGTGTGTATATATTATATAGAAAGAGAAAAAGAGGAATTGCCAGTTGCCAGAATTAAGAAAATTATTTTTTTATAGTGTTGAATGAATGAAAAGAGCAGGAAAAGAATGGGTAGAAAAAAAGTCCACAGTCGTCAGTGAAAGTCTCGAGACTCAAGGCTCAAGGCCCAACTGTCAACATACAAAATACAGTATAAAGAGGAGCAAGGGAAAAAAGAAAAGCAAAGGCAAAGACAATGAGAATATAGGGGTAAAAGAACTCCCAGTTTTCGAGTCAAAGACAAGTCGATCCAATCCAGAAAGAGAGATGGAAAAAGAGAGTGAGAGTTGGAAAACTTTAGTATTGAAGTATCCGAGACCCGTTGTATTTTTCCTACTTCTTTTTTCTCCTTCGTTAGTTGTCGTCGCTATTATTTGGAGAATTCGTGTACAGATTATAATGCTGATGCTGGAGAGCTGCAGAGAAAAGACGGCGAGGGTTATTGTTTTTTCACGGGCTTTTTCATGAGGCGACTTAGTCTTCCTTTAGGCGATTCTTATGTTTACTGTAGTTTTATTCTTGTATAATATATATATATGTGTATATTGACCAAAAACTACGAAAAAAAGAATTGTTATTGTTAGTTAGTTCACAGACTAAAGGTGTAGTACATAGATAGATACATTTGTAGGTGTTATGTGTAGATTTGGACATTGTACAGGAAACAAAGGAGAATAAAGAAAAGATAAAAGTTGAATTTCCTACTATGTATGTCGTATATGTACAGCCTTCCTTCCTTTATTCTTGACCGATGAAAATGGCCAGGACGGACTACTGTTGTTGTTGACTGTTCAGTGTCCAGTAGATGGTTATGAGAGAGAGAGAGAGAGAGGAAACTGTGTGTATATGAAGAGACTCTATTTAATGATTTTTTGAATTGTTCTGTGACACGTTGTCGCGCAGGATGGGTGAAGAGGTAGTAAAAAGAACAGCAAATGGCTGTTGAGTTTTCGATGATGAAAAATTGATGAATGAACTATAATGTGCATTGATTTGCTGATTATTTTTAAAACAAATACATATGTGTAACGTTCAATGAATTAAATGTGTTGATAAAAACATGTTGTTTCGATTTTGTTTCAGGTTGATGAACAATCTGTGCAGGGATTCACAAATCATCAAGCCGTGGAAGTTCTTAAAAAGACTGGACCCATCGTACATTTGAAATTAGAACGGTATCACCACGGAGAAAAATTCATGCAGGTTGGTTGGACATTTTGGATGACGGTTTTGTATATGGCGATCTTCGACAAGGGGATTGGGTATCGAGTGTCTAGAATTGATTATTGTAATCAATTGTAGTTGATACAGAGTAATACTTAAGAATGCAAGAATGACTGAAGTGAGTGACTGGTGAAGAAATGAAAATGTGATGATTTAAATGAGAAAATTATCTACACCTCAGTATGTTAATAATTATTTTGCAGAGTAGTTAATTTAGTTATCGTGTCAGAAGTAGCGATAATGACTATTAATTTATATCATAGTGAATAGTTGATACTTTTTTGTTCGAAATTGGATGCAAAATGCAAAGCAAGCTGATGCATTTCAATGTAGAGAGTAATATGTACTTTATAATAATATCTGATATGATGATATGATACCCATTCAAAATCACCCTCCTTGCTAGCTTGCTAGAATTTTTACAAAATATTGTGCAAAATTTCAATCTCATTTTTTCATACCTTATTTATTGCTCGGTCATTTTTGACGATAACTCCCTAAAAAGCAATTTCTGTGCCCTGTTTCCTTGTTTAAAAAGTTGAGACAATTTCTCTCATTATGTGAATGATTTCCACCCTCTAAATTATTCCGCAAACTAAATTTATTACCTGTTTGATTTTTTTTTTTAAATTACACCTGACTCATGAAGTCATTCACCCTGATTTTTGAATATTATAAATTATGGAATCTGATTCTGATTGTATTGAATCAGTATGAAATATTTTGTCCTCTCCTTTTTTGTCTGGCTATTGATATTACTTAGATGAATTTACGCTTGAGCTCTTTGCATATATTTCTTTGTTTTAGCTCCAATCAGCAATAAGCCACAGCTCACAGGAACATAAGCCTCCACCAACACCTTCGTCAGTTTCGGCATTATCATTACCTCAAGTACACATCCCGTCTGTGAGTTATACATTAATAAATTTATTATTTTTGTAATAGGTGTGTGTAATACGAATCCATGATAGCTCTCTATATTTTTATAAGTTTAAACTGAAAAAATGATGATGATGGTCGTTACCTATATAGTTGCTATGTTGCGTAAATCTCCACACGGCTTTCCTTTTTCACTGTATAATGATATTTCCAAGTAAAGTATGATGTATATAATATAATATAAAGTTTGGGATATGAGTTATGAGTGTGAACGAAAGTTACAAATAATATTATATCACTGGTCACTGTTTTAGTTATAGATGTCTAGACAATAATATTATTATGAAATGAGTTTGATTTATGAGCATTTAATATGAAATCTTTATGGATAAATGTCCCCTGCTATGAGCTTAGATTTGAAGATGAGAAACCTAATAGGGACTTTGAATGATGTTTATATATATTTTGTACTCACTTTCTTTTTATATTCTTGTCGTATGACTTTATTTTGTATGTTTGTGAGTGTGCACAAAGAGAAAATGATGTGAAATGACTCTCATGACAAGTTTTTAAATGAAAATGTTGTGTATTAACCAAATCTGTGGGGTTCATACATACTTACAAAGATAGAAAATGCTGTTTTCTCATGGGGAAGAAACCAAATTTGTTAGCGACTATAATGACCATGGAAGAAAAAACGTAACAAGGGGAAAATACGTCATTTTCGTAAATTATGTACTTGTGGAAGTTGGAACAAGCGACGTTGGAGATTTTATTGTGTTCAAAAACTGTACAAATAACTTTGATGTGTTTTTTTGCGATTTAGGACGGTGAAGCCGATGACATTCTGGCTACAGTTGACCATTTGGGTATCGGTAAGAATTTGGAGGAAGAAGAAGAAGATGAAGACGATGAAGAAGTAATGACAGTAGAAACCAGAAATGACAATTTTGACCTGGAAGACTTGGAAGATTTAGAAATGTTAATTGACTCCAGGTATTTTTTTTTTTTTGAATTTTTGTATGTAGGTATCCTTAATTTTATGACTATTATTATGAAATATTATGAACAGAAATTTCTCAAAACAATTATTTATGGACACACAGGTACGAAGGAGAAATTCTTCCAACAGTTGAAGCGGCAATTCAGGCCAAATGGAGTAAAATTATGGGTGGAGATTGTGAGATTGTGGTTTCTCAATTAAGTAAAGCTAAGGACGGTGGAGGGCTTGGGATAAGTTTGGAAGGGACTGTGGATGTTGAAGATGGACGTGAAGTTCGACCTCATCATTACATTAGATCCATTCTTGCTAATGGCCCTGTTGGGCTTGCACAAAGACTTCAATCTGGTGACGAGTTGCTCGAGGTAAAAAAAAGTTATTGTAGTTGTTATAAGTGTATTATATAATTTATAATTTATGAAATAAAGAAAGATTTAAGTGTCCTTGCTGTCATAGTCATATTTTATTGTGTATATTTTTGGAATACAGACAATGTTTATAATATGACATGTGGCGGATAAACAAAATGTTTGTGTTATGCATGTTTGTGCCCTCCAAAAGAAGTTTGAAGGTGAAATTGAGCGAGCAAAAATAGCCGATTTCTCTTCCGGGGATTTCCTCTGTCATCTTTCTCGTAGTTTAAGATATTTTAGAGAAAAAGGCTCCTTTTAAATGGGCAGATATGAAAAGATCTGCTTTGCCTTTTTACACGTCACATGTTTCTCCTTTTATGTTATGTAAAAGTCTTATAAGCATTATACGAACCAAGGTTCATTGTAACTACATACATGACTATATTTACTATTGACACATAGGCGCTTACAACTTTTAACTACGGTTCTAGACTACAAAAAATGTCTAATTAACTTTATCAGTATAATATACAATTTGAACTCTAAAGGAAAGGAGAGAAAAATAGTAGAACTTGATATTTGTATTTATTATTTGCTCTCTATTTTCCCTATTGTATTTATTATCAAAAAAATAGGTGAACGGTCGCCGTTTGTTGGGATTGAATCATGTGGAAGTTGTTGGGATTCTAAAAGATTTACCCACGAGTGTCCGAATTGTGTGTGCACGAAGACCAAATCAAGCTCTTCCTTCCCGACCTATCGACACAGCCCAAGATAGGTCGGCCTTTGCTGCGAGAGTAAGAAAAGAATTATGCTTACATTATATTATATATTATACCATAACATTGTTATTAATATAATTATTTTTTATTTCTCCGCTGATGTTTTGTTTCTTCGTTTTTACACTCAAGCTGTTGTTTTTCACTTACTTCATTTCATTTCTCTTTGTCTCACTTTATTACGATTTTTTATGTCGTAAATTCCTTATGGACTGTGTGTGTGTGTGTTCACGCTAAAATACCTACTGTAAGAGCGAGAAAGAGAGAGAGCGAATCGTTACAGTTTTTTTTCCTCACCGTCTCGTCTCTTATTAGGAACAGTTTTATTCTCTTTTGGTCGTTCTTTTTATTTCTTGAAAGCCAGCTAAAGTGAATTTTGGACATAAAAAGAACATTTTGTTTTTTACGTCAGTTTTTGTGCCTGGGACAAAAAGTATAAACATTATATGTAGTTGATTTCCTTCTGATGACTGTGCAAACATTACAAGAATAAGAAGAAGCAGCACTATGTAGAATTTATTTATTTTTCTCCGTAGACTGTAGACATAACTTTTAAAATTCAATAAGGGTGCAAGGGGAGAACTCTATATATTATGAAAAAATATATAATATATATAACAGCCAAACATTATGTATTTTATGTATATTCAATGTAAGGCTGTATTGTACATTGTACATGGTCTTAGTATAGATGAAAACATGATAAAGTTTAAGTGAAGCCTATTTTTGTCACCGTAAGGAAGTAAGGAACAAGGAGAAAGTCTGTCATTTGTGTTGCTAGGTTTGAAAGTATGCACATGTTGTTTTTATGTCTTGTATTTTCCTCCCCGATTTCTTTATATACACACAAGAAATATTTGTATTATGCTATAGGATTTTGAGTTGGTTCAGAGCAAGCGAGGAAAATGGAGAAAGTAGAGAACAAATCGTACATTAAATACATTGTAGGTTTATAACAGGGAATAAGTTGTACTTTGGATATACATATATGTACATAATATGTATGGTGTGTAGCGATTGGATTTGTGCAATCGAGTTTGTTATCGAAAAGTCAACGCAGAATTGAGTATTTTTTTTCGCTCCGCTCTTATAATATCTTTGTTTCATGCCTTTTATATTTTAGTTCTCTTATTTGATTCCAAAGTCAACCGCCCCAGTATTTATGTTATATTTGCTATCAACAGAGTATTCTTGGTGGAAGCTTACAAAATCTGTTCCAAGGATCTGACCGTCTTGTCAAAGCTAAATCAGATGGTTCTCTTACGAGCACGGGAACAGGAACCACGGCAGCAGAATCGAGTCTTTCGAAATTGAAATCGCGTTCATTAGAACCCCTCACAGGACTTGCCATGTGGTCGTCCGAACCTACAAGTAATTGAATGTTATATATTCCTATAGTTCATAATATTAAAACACTATAATATTATCCTTGTTATATTATCAACATATTATAATAGTTCTTTAAGGTCTCAGTAATTTGAAAGTGTATTTGATATTACTTTTTCAGTAATTGATTTGCCCAAAGGAGACAGAGGACTTGGCTTCTCAATCTTAGACTATCAAGATCCTACCAATCCTTCGGAAACAGTAATTGTCATTAGATCGCTAGTTCCTGGAGGTGTTGCTCAACAGGATGGTCGTTTGATACCTGGAGACAGATTACTGGCAGTGAATGAGATAAATTTAGAGAACGCCAGGTACCATATTATTATCGATATCAGTTCTTTTATTAAAAACCTTATGTTACAATTTACAATGTGCTGCTTTAAGTACCTATTAGCTCAAGACGTTGGTTTGACACAACATATTGTTTGTTCTCTATTTTACCACAAAACAGCTTAGACCATGCTGTGCAAGCACTGAAAGGAGCACCGCGCGGTATTGTTCATATTTCTGTGGCGAAACCTCTACCTCTTCCAGATACAACCACTTTGTCATCCGTTCAGAGTGACGAAGTAATTGAAAATGTTATTATTTGTGTATAATAATATTTGTTATTTATTATACCTTATATTGACAGTACTTTTTTACATGGAGAATAAAATGCATGCTCTTTTCTCTTTTAAAATAAGTGGAAATTAATAAAAATGTATTTTGTGTATCATTAGGATACATTGTTACCACCTCCTTTACCTATAAGCCCTCCGCCTGATGTAATCGAAGGAATTCAGGGACTTTCACCCATGGATCACGATGATCGACTATTAATATCACCGGACCTTCAGCTTCAAATGGAACCAATGAGCCCGAACCAAGTAAAAATCATTCATATATACGGTGTCCCCTCTTCATTCGCATGATGTCATTTTTATTATTATATTTAGAATATAAATTATTTCATGTTGATTTATCAACATGTTTGTTTCGAAAATATGTAAACGCAGTTATTGCAGTATTTTCAAATATTTTGATATCACCATGATATTGGAACTTGGTGATATATATGTACTTATGTGATTTGGAAATATTATCAATTATATAATTATTACATGTTACATGTTATATATTATACATATATATGTGTAGAGCTGTAACTTTTAGAACACAGTGCAATATGTCATAACATCATGTAATTTTATTGAGTCTACATATTCTATTTTATTCAGTTTATTCTTTAGTACATTTGTTATTTATTATTATTCAGGTACTTATAGAAAGTTTGCTTATCAAATTTTTCTCTTTGTATGCAGCTAGTGTAGTTACATAGTTATTTTCTTGTAGCCAAATTTTCCCCATGTGTTGTCATTTTTTGTCTCTCTGTTGTTTGTTTTTTTGCGCCATAATATGTATCTGTGTTTAATAGGTAAATGTTGTTCGTTGTTAGCTGTGTTAGTTCATTTTTGCCATTTAGTTTTCTTCGGATTCCAATAATAGCAATAATAGTATTTGTTCATCGTTCTTGTTTTTATCGGTTTCGTTCTAGTCTTTGTTGTCTTTTAAACTAGTTGCCATTTTACATATTCCATGTGACGTCCAGTATGTGATTCCAAAGCCAATAGTCTATACATAGTATTTTTCAGTTTTGTATGTCATGTGATTCATTTTACCTCCTTATTGTATTTGTACAGATACAATGTACAATGTAGTTGACAGTATTCACACCAAAGAAAATATTTGTTTAGTATACATTCATCTAGTTTACACGTTTATGTATCTTAGTTTTGTTTAGTGTTTAGCATTATTTGATGATTGGTGAAGGTGCTTTTACTTTTAATTAGTTTTTGTATGTAGTTGATGTGTAGATAGTCACGTGCATGTGTTCAGCCTCTCTAAATGTTGTCTCTGTATTTTGTATCGAATTCCTAATCCAGATTCCATATCCAGGTTCTACATGGTTTTCCATTTCCTATATTATGTTTCCACTTGTGACTGTCATCCGTATCTGATTTTTTGTTATTTGATAAGACAAGGCGTTTAAAGTCCAGTATTTTACCTTTTATCCCTTCCTTATGTATTATTAATTATACATTATTATTACGATATTGATCACGTACCTAATCATGATAGTGATCGTGATGGAAGTTCTATCCACTACCAAAATATAGCTATTTTTACGAGTTTTTCATGGAGTTTGCAGTCTCTGTTTCCAGAAGACTGGAAAACTTTGTTTAGTAAAAACTTTAAATTTCGAGAATTAAGTACCAAGTGAACATGGCAATTTTATACAGTTATAAAAGTACTCGGAAACGAAAGTTATTCTTGTCATATTGAGAGAAAACAAAACTCAGGAGTCTAACCCCTTTCTCGAACGAGTATGAATGTATAGGAATTTCCTTTCAGATTTTTCTCTTCATACTATACATAGAGCTAGTGAAGCCCCTGATAGGACTTTTCTGGAAACACAGACGGCAGTGAACTGCAAAAGCTTGTAAACATCTATTTGAATGTAGCCGTATAAAATACACATCACACACACACACAATATGTTTTCAGAATCAATTTTAGATTAGTTTAGAATTTTATCGTATCTTTAAAGCTAAATCGATACTATTGAAACAAATATTCAATCAATAAAAACGATGAAGATGGAATGGTTATAATACTGTATTATTTTCACATTCTGTTTGTTCACTGTACTATAGTTTCATTATTTCATTTCTACTTTAATTTTATGTTTCATTGAATTATTTATTATGATACTATCTTCCTGTTCTTTTACTTGCTATGCCGTTTGGCTCTTTATATGTATGTACTACACTAATATTGCATGTTGCATGCGCTGAATTCACTTTCTATAAAAACAATCTTAATTTTTCCCTTTTGATTCATAATATACGATTACGATACGTCTAACTTTGCATCTTTCTTTTCCACGACGTAATTTTCGAATTTTCTCGATAGACTGTTGACCTAATAAAAAATAAAAATATTATTATAGTGATTGTATGTCTCTATATGATACTTTTGTCTTGATGTTTATCGCGATAATATAATGTCTGTCTACTAAATATTTACTATTTTGAAATTTTTGCATGACTGTATCGACTCTTCCTTCCTTTTCTTTACACTATCTATACATATTGTTATTCTGTGTAAACTATGTGTACTTTTCTTCTTCTTCTTCTTTATGTATTGATTAATCGGACGTTTATGTGTCAATACATTTTGTACTGCAATACAATATTATAATCTATTCATAGCTATAGGTGGTATTGTATATTTTATATTTTTTGTTGTTTATACGACATTTCATGGGTCCATGAAAGATGACAACTAATCGTAATGTACACATTACGTATTTTTTCTCGAAAAATGTTAGGAATCGATATCATCACAAAATACCTTTATAGTTTCACCTCGAAATGCCAAAAACTGAAATCTGTTCCCTGAGAGTGTACCATAATATGATTATATACAATAGAATATTTATTTGATGTTGATGAAGAACCCAAGTATGGATCCCAAGTTTTAAGTTCCAACTTTATCGTAGGTTCATAATCTCTAAGGAAAAAGATGATTCAGAGAAGCATTGGTGATGAGACTGAGGAACCAGGCCAAAGGGACAGGAGGCTGTCTCATAGAGCCTGGATACGCGAAGCGTCAGATTGTTTTTCGTGTTATGCTATACACATGATTTGACGTTGTTAATGGGCTGGGTGTGTCATACACATAATATGTATGTGTTTATGTAGGTGGGATAATAACATTGTTAGAATTATCTGCATGGGGAAAGTCTCGTAGTAGTTCTTCTTGTTGTTCTTGCAATATTGGTTGTTGTTGCTCTGTGAAAGTTAAACGTTATACCATGATGCTCTATGCTGTTTGCCATGTAGATTTTGTTTTGTGTCTGTGTGTGCTAGGAGAAATATTTTTTTAACCTGTTTTCATGTCATAAGTCATGCAATTATAATGCTGTATTCTTCTTTGTACTCTGTGTATTTTATACTGTGTATACTGTGTTGTGATCTGAGTTGCATTGTGAGCATGAATATTATAGAACAAGAGGAATATTAACTTTTGCTACTATGGCTTATAATTTTTACTTTCATCAAGAAAAGCTCTCCTTTATTTTTATGTTGTTGTTATATGTACGTTATATGTACTATGATCATTGATCATCATAGTACTTATAATGTCATATTTTCCAGTAATATGATGAAACTGCAAAAAGTAGAAACAAAAACAAAATCGTCGTCTGTGTATGTCTAAAGGTGAATCAGAGTCCTTTAATAATTGAATTTATACAAATATACTTTCTTTATAATTATTCTCCGCGTTCTATCAGTTAATGATGCCGGTGGCGACGGAGAGACTGGTTGGTTTTTTTCGATCCAACGAACTAAATACGACGACGACTGCTGGCAGTTTGGGACTGTCCTCCTCTTTGATGGCGACCACCACTACTACCACCACTTCAGCCATTCCTCCCCTTCCCTCAGCTTTGGAGAGAACCATCAAGATTAGAAAGGAAGAAACCGAAATTTTGGGGATGAATGTGGACGTGATTGATGGTGGAGTCAACGGCCCTATTGTCACTACTATAAAGAACGGGGGAATAATATCGGTAGACGGTAGGATTCGTGTGGGTGACTACATCGTCAGAGTCAACGAAGAATCCCTGAGGAATATACCAAACCCACAATCCATCCTCAAAGAAGCAGCCAGACACTCCAGAGAATTAACGTAAGCTTTTTTACATCATACATATATATTTGAATTCATTTTTCAAAGTACATACGCATACTTTTATTTTTGAAAAACGGTAGAACAGACCTTTGAAAATATTTACTTGGATTTCCGATAAAATTTCCGCGCATTTATTTGTTTCCTTTTTAAATTTAAAACGCTTCAGCGAAAAGGGGACGGAAATTGAAAAATTTTGACGAATCGATATTGATTGTTGATACAAAACACATCATAGAATACAGGTCGATATTCTTGTGTTCAATTTTGTATTTGTAGACTGATAAAATTTCTTTGTAGGCCTTACACTCTTTTTTTATGGATATTTTTTGGCAATGTCCATGACAAAGATAGAAGGTAGCATGACCCAGGACAAGAAGAGATCTCACCAACAAAATTTATGTCCAACATATACGTAATATACAATAGTCGTAGACATTTCATATTCATACATACATATTACATATATGTATCTAGAATATCATTTGTATGTATGATGTATAGAAAAGAATTTGGAGTCCGACAGAGCCAGAAAAAGAGGGACAGGAATATGATGATAAAAGCTTCGTTTACCCACTTTTTTGCTCTTCGAGATACGATTGTGATGTCATTGTCAAGATAATATTTTATACTTTTTTCTCCTCCTCTTTTTTTCTTTATACGGCTAGTATATATGGTACTCCAGCTTTCCTTCCTTCCTTGTGTGTGCTTCTCAACTTTTCCTTTGGAGCTTATATACTTATGTATTGTATTGCAGAATGGGTGAAATAGAGAAAATGTGTGTTACGATAATGGTATGAGGACATGAGAACACAATGGGAAAAGGAAAAAGAAGGAGGAGGCTTTACACAAGATAGTTGATAGGAGAGTGAAAAGCGACGGAAAGATTGCAAAGTCGCGAAAAAAACTATCGTTTTCGTCTATGTACAAGCATTTGGGGAAATGATGACAGGCCGATATGGCATACTCACTTTGTATTTTATATATACAATATAATCGGAGTCGGACATTGCAAAGTTGAGAGTTGAAAAGTGCACCACTTTTCTTGCTCTTCTTTGCTCTTTTTGGTCGAATAAGAATCTACTTGAAAAGTTCGAGTTGAAATTGAATGTGAAGAAAAGAGGAACGGAGGAATATTTTCCCAACCTTTCTTTTTCTTATGCTTGGTGCATATGGGCATTATAATATCTGTTCAATATTTTGAAAAGGCCTAAGTCTAAGTTCGGGTGCCAAAATATAATATCATATCATCTATTATAAATTATAATGCTATATCATTCCCGAAAGAAGGAGCTCTAGGAGATTGAATATTAAGTATTATACATAAGGAACAACAACAATATTCAGAAATAATAAAAAATGAAAATCAGAAAAAAATATCGTTTCTAAATTGGAAGGTCCAAAATTTCACCTTTTCTCTACATATTTAAAAAATATAAACAATTATGTTTAAAAAAAACTCGACCTTTCTTGTATTATGTCACATTATACAAGAAAGGTCGAGTTTTTTATGTGCAAGGGATAATTTGTGTGTGAGATTTGTCCAGTTTCAAAAGAAGATTTCTAGACTTCTTTTTTTGTAAAAGTAAGAAATGTCTCATTTTAGAATAAGCTCCCACCCAAAATCGAAAATGGACGGGCAGATGTCTAGTAAATGTTTTAATAGTTGTGAGCGAAATATAATCACGTTTTTTTGCGGATATGCATAATGCATATTCGTGATAGAAACTTTATTATGACGAAGCAGGATCAATAAAGTTAACGAGGTTCTGTATACTGTATTAAGCAAGGAAACATATTTTATTTGCTCTTCATTCGGTTCCACTTTTTTTATAGATTGTAAACGTCTCGTTTCGTTTGTTTTTTGTCATTTTTCAAAACATTTTAAAGTCAAATATTTTTCAGAATATTTTTTACGGGAAAATTCAAAGCAAAATGCCAAACTCCCCAAATGTGGAATATCCATAATACAAATAAAATTCTATAAGATAATGCCGGACATACAATATACAATATTGTAAAACAACATGCAGGAGTATTATATAGGGAAATGTGCAAGTCTCGTTTGGTCGGAGAAAATAGGCAAAAATAAATATATTGGCGAAAATCCTGTTAAAGAAGAAGTCATTGGAAGTCACTTTGAAGGCTTCCCATTTTCTGCGTTCCCTACAGTCATAGTTGAGAGTAGGAGAATATGAGAGAAAGAGAGGTGGATGGTCGTAATCATCGTATAATGTGGAATTAGGCAGTCTCTTTCTCCTTTTCTTTCATTCTTTCTTTCTCCAGTCTGGCTGCTTCGCTGATAGTAAAGAGTTGACTGTTATTATCATCATTATAAGAGTGACTGAGTCTGATTGTGAGTGTAGAGTGTCTCTATGTATTTATCGTATGTTTGTCTGTACAGTTTATAATATTGCTATTATACAAGACTACTTGTGCATCGTCCTCGTGCTCCTACTCAAACTCGCCTAACATCTATACAAGAAAGTCTATGTGTGTATTGTAGATAGAAAGTGGAGAGAGATTGAGCCAAAGAGCAAAAGTAAATGAAGCTGAATGTCCAATGATAAAATAACTAGCAATAAAATAAGGAATTGAAATTGGAATTCTTAGTCAGTCCTGTCTCTCTAAATGTAAGAAGTTGGTGGGTTGTCTGCTGCTGATATAGCTAACGGTAGTCGAATATTACCGTCATCATATTATTATAGCGATTGCTTCGAATATTCCAAGACTTCAAGTCGAATTTGGATTCGACTTGTGACTCTCCTCCTGTCTGTGTTCCCTTTTATTTTACTTTTATATGTCATTATATACGTATATTTCTGTGTCTTTCTAATTCTATGAGTGAAGTGTATATAGCTTATAGTAAAGAACACAAAAAGTAAAAAGGTAATGCTGATCATGCGAATATACATATTTATCTACATCTTTGATTGTATTGACTACTTATACATATTATATACATAGTCGAGTTGTTCTATTCTATTCAGTTCAGTCTCTAGTTGGTTCCCTTGAAGGAGCAAGCAAACTTTGCTTGGGTCACAAATAGCAAACAACTTAAGATTTTCATTTTACTCGTCTGTATGCTTGTGTCTGTGTCTGTTTCTGTGTGTCGTGTAAGTTTGGGAAAACTCCGAGTCTTTATCCTTCTTTTTCTTCTTGTTCTTCTTGTTCTTCGTCCTTCTTTATTATTTCTTTGTGGACAAAGCCAAAATTCTAAAATGAATCTCGAGTTGGAGATTTGAGATCCTTGACTATTTCTATTCCTACACATACATGTGCACATATGTATTATGTATTTCCTTTCTCTCTTTGGCTTTTCTCTTGTCTCTCTTCGTCTTCATTTTCTTGTATGTATAGTATAGTAAAATTACTTCATTCATTTGAGTTTCTGCCCCATTTAACTAGTTTTCTACAATCTACAATAATTTCTTTTCTTTGGAGTTCCTCTTTTCTCTCAATCTCAATGACTTTCTCCATCTCTCTATATTGCTGATGGTCCTCCTTTTCCTTTTCGACTCTATAGATTACGATACAGATTGTTTGTAAAAGTTTAACAGTACAAAAGGAAAGGATTATGTAGGATTTGCAATTAGGACTGAACTTTGTATAATTTCTCGATAGATAAAGGAAGGTTGGCCTTTGGATTTGGATTATTGTGCACTTGTGCCTTGTACTCTTCCTCTGTGTCTCTTTATTTAAATAGCTTTCTGAATTGATCGTAAAAGCTCATAATGTTTGTCTGGTTTGTTATGATTTTCTAAAATTTGACAATTTTTCCTCAAAAGGCATGCTCATTTATCCATGTATGTAAAAGTTTTGTTTTTATAATTCTAAATGAAAAATATTTAACGTTTTTGAAGCCATAATAATATAACCAACAACAAGCAAAAAAAGGCACAGTACTCAGTAGTACTCAAATCTCGAACTAGATGTTTCAGGTTTGAACTTTGAATTTTCGTTGTAAAATAGAAGTAAGTATAACGGTAAGCGTGTCCTTAAGTCGTCTGTTGACGTTTGACAATGAACTTTGGCCTACTTGTGTTGTGTGTTTTCTTTAAGATTTTCTTTGATCCTGTTGATCTAATTTAATTATATTTTTTTAATTTTGTTAATTTTGTAAAGGAACAGTTTAGTATAATAAATATACTCAAAGAAAAAAGGGCAAGTGAACTACATACTGTCATACTATTGTAAGCTGTTAGTAAATGGGAGATGGAAATTCTTTCAAAAAGCAGTAATGCTACAAAGGTGAAGATCTACAAAACACACATTTCTTTTGAAAAAAAGTCTTCGTTTCTTTCTCAACCTACCCGATTTCGACTTTGACTCAATCTTCTTATTTGTCCTTTTCTCTACTCTTGTTGGATTTTATGAAAGCTTTTAAAGAAAGAATAATAACTCTTTGATAAAAGTTTGTTTACAAAGAATTTTGAGGTATCTTCCTTGGCTTTAAAATGCACTTGTTTACTTTTTGTTTTCATTTATATATTTTATGAATAGTTCTTTTCTCCATTACTGAAATTACTATTACTCATCATCGGAATTTGTATATTGAATACAAAGTCAAGGTTTTTCTTGAAAAATCTTTTTGTAGCACAGCATAGCATAGTTTTAATAATATAGCATGAAATAGGTGCATAATCACATTATGTTTAAAGTTAAGAGCTAATTTGATTTTGTTTGTACATTTATTGTGGTGTTAATTTGGTGGTGGAAAAGTAGAAAGTAGCAGGATTCTTTCATTGAAGAGGCATAGAAAGAGAAAGAGAGAGAGACAAGAAGAGGAAGCAAACAGAGAAGATCAGAAGTATATACATACTTAATTATAGTGCTACATGACTGCCTGCCTGCCTGTCTCCTGTCTAGTCCCAAGTTGTACATAGAGAACAATTTCTTGTCGTTGTCTTTTTGGCCCCGGCTTTTGCTTTGACTTTGGCTTTCGAAAAAGAAAAACAAAAGGAAAGGAAAATCTTACTTTGAATCTGGTCTTGGAAAAATCTGTGTTGAGGTACCTATAAATATAAAGAGAAACGAGAGAAAGCGCTAGATTTGTACAGGATTCCCTATATGTAGGGAAAATAAATGGAAGACATTTATTTTATTGATCTTGTGCACCAGGAGGACAAGAAAAACTAAACTTGAACTGGAAATGATTAAGGGGAACGTACGGCTATGCATACATACTTACTAGGTATGTGTACTTATTGTTAGTCTGTGGGAACAAAAAACAAAAGTATTGCACACTACAAAAGAATATATAGGAGAAAGGGGAGACCTAGTGTAAATTAATTGGATTTTTTTCCTCTTCTTTCCCTATGCCCCCGTTCCCTACTGTCTCTGACTTTTACTTAAATATGTTATCAACGTATACTGATTATATATAATCATTACGTTCAGTGTTTTGTTACTATACAGTGTATGGCTAAAGTAATATTGTATAATATTATATAAAATTTCTAATCTGGTTCAAGTAGTCCTTGTTTGCATGTATACAAATTTAGAATGGAGAATCCTTCGCTCATGTGTATACAGATAGAATTTAATTCGGTGTCCTCTTTGTATCTGTATAGTACACACATTAAATAGCAGTTCGATCGACATTCAACGATTCAAACTCGGCCATATGTCGTATATTACGTGTGTGTCTCTGTATGCACATTATTTATTTGTTTTTGTTTGTTGGAACATGTCAACTGTAGTTTGGTTTGGTTTTTTTTTGGCGAGCATCCAATTCCCAGATTTTTTTTAATGGGACTCGGGATTCAAATCGATTCGAATCGGAAATCCAGTTTTTGTAGAGGTTTTACAATTTACAATACAAAAAGGAAAAAAAAACAGTGACCTTAAAAAATGTGAGCAGTGAATTGAGTTTTTATATTTGCTTGGATTACAGTCTCACTTATATTCCGGGTGGTGATGCGGAGGTTCATCGGGAAACTTACCTCATCCAACTGAATGCGATTTCGGACGAAAGGTATGGCGCATTTTTTTATATTCATTTTTTTTAGCAAAATGTTATATTTAATAATGTGGAGTTTTAATTCATGTACAATGTACATCCTATTATGTCAAGCCTCCGTAATAAGGTAGTATGTATTTTGTTTCTTATTTTTAAGAATTCATCGAGTGAACGCCCGAACTCCAGCGGATGGTGAGGAATCCCAGGATGAATTACTGCTCGCCTCTGCGAATTTGACTGCCAATTCTTCTCCATCGCTTTCCTCGTCGTCGTCAGTGGGCCCGATCAGTGGTCGATCTGCGGTTAAAGTAAAGAGTGTTGTGGTGGGTAACGGGAGTAGTAGTACGATTACAAGTACGAGGGACCAAGGCTCACCGCCATCCTCATCCAATAGTAATAATAACCTTAGTGGGTCACCCAACATTGTTGCCACGAATCCCAATAAACCGATTACTGGTAGCAGCAGTAGTAAAGTTTATATAAGTACTTCGGATTACAAGATCCAGGCTCCTCAGCAGCAAGTCCAAGTCCAACAACAACCGCAAATCCAAAAGAGGGTCGTAACACACGTTACAATCTTTCCTTCTCCTCCCACAGAAGTAGCCCAAGTCGTGACTGTTGTCAAGAGAAATAGTGCAAGTGGTGCTCCTAATGGTAGTAGTAATAATTTAACTAGTAGTGCTAGAGATAAGGAAACTTCTTCTGCTTTTGTTGGAGATTCTGGGACGGGGGTTGGAGTTGTGTCGGGAACGATTAATAAATCTTCAACTGTCAGCAGCTCAAGTCCCTATACGAACAACACGAACATTAGTACAAGTTCCATTCTTTTGGGTAGTAGTGCCAGTGTCAGTGAAGGAACGAATAGTAATATTAGTGGCGGTGTTTCGACTACTAACGGTACAGGCACAGTGGTAGTGGGTGTTGCAAGGAAAACTTCTACCACTACTACAACTACAGCTACCACGACGGTGAAAGGTTCCATTTTGGCAGAGGAATCTCAGTCGTCCTCCGCAGCAGTATCAGCAGTAAATACAAATACAAATCCAAATACATCTTCATCCACAACGTCTACTCAGCGAGTTGTTAGTGTGTTGAAAATCGATCCAGAGAAATCCATCATTCCAGAAGGAACAACAGGAGCAGCAGCAGAAGCAGTGGAAAGTAGTAATACAAGTATTCCAGCGAGTACAGTCTCCTCTTCCACATCAGTATCACTAGCTGCTACTTCAGCCACCACACAGTACAGTACAACAGCATCAGGAACAACTAGCAGTACGACCAGTACGATGGTGGTGGGAATGAGTAGTGCTGAGTATCAGGCTACAGCCAGTCATGTCCCACTTTCCACTAAAGTATCTACTAGCCAAGCAAGCAATTCAGAAGATAGTGCACTCCTCCTAGCAAAACACTGGGGCCCAGAAAGACTTGTTGAAGTGTCCAAAGAGGCAGGGAAAAGCTTGGGAATTTCGATAGTCGGTGGAAGGGTAAGCGTGACTTTGTATATTATTATATATGTATTTTCCTTTGTTTTTTTGGTCAACTTTCTGTTTTTTTTAGTTTTAACTCATGAAAATGAATATATTCGTCGAATGTTAGAGAGTTCGCTTTGCTCGCTCCCCTCATTATATCATGTTGTCATATTGTGTGTCGGTCTGTCCATCTATACTTTCCCCGATCACTCCCAAACGGCTGAACCGATCGACATGCGGTTTTTTTTGCTGACAATGACTCTTAATTACGCTTGTACTGTCGAAGAGTTTTTTTTGAAATTTTGAGGGGAACCTTGATAAATGTGCAAAAGTGCGCAAACATTTGTACGTTTTTGCACGTTTTTTGATCAAGTTGCTCGAGTTTAAGGGGATTTTGCGTACCGAGAGCGGTTATAGGACCAGTGTTACGCGTAGATTGTAGATATTAAGGTTAAAATACTTTTGGCGGTTAGTAACTTGGTCAAATTTGCGAAAACGTGCAAAAATTTGCACATTTTTGCACTAACTTTAGGTGTAGGAGACTTTGCGTAACGAGCGGTTTTAGGACCATTTTTACTCGCAGATTACAGATATTAAGGTAAAAATGCAATCCGTCTTCAGTAACCTTGTCAAATGTGCAAAAAAAACCGCCTTTTTTGATGTGTTTTGCGTTAGTCTGGGAGTATGATAACAGACAGACTCGTGAATGAACCGATATGAAATGTGTGCGCTTCTGGCTCGCTCCCGTTTTAGGTACTCATTACTCATGTGTGTATTTAATCATTTAGGGTAGCAAGTGTCAGAGACGACTTAAAAGTTATTATTCGCCTTGTCTGATATTATACTACAGAAAGAGGATTGCTATATAATTAAAATAAATGGCACCACCATGTCCATATCAAAATGTTTTGATTTATGACGATGAATGAACTTTGCATTGTCTTCTTCCTCTTTTGAATTTGTCGTGTTAATAAGTATTTAATGAAATTATGACTGTGGTCTCTTGGCTTTGTGTTTATAGGTTGACCTTTACAATGCTGGGCCGGATTCTGGCAGCGCTATCTCGGGAATTTTCATCAAAAATGTACTTTCGAATAGTCCTGCAGGGAAAACTGGACAATTAAAGGTATAACAATAATACAAACATGTCCATAATATGTAAATACAAAGCGATAGAGGGTTTTACTATTTGTACTTTTTTTTGGTATGTTGCACTTCATACATTCCCTGATGATAGCAGTAATAGTAATTATGGCTATCATTATTGCAACTATAAATGTATCAACTATAGTTGAATATAACGTATAATTTTGTATCTGGTGGTTTTTGACGTTTTGCATTAGCTGGTTTGTTTTGTAATACATAATATTTTTTCATGTATGTATTTTTAGACTGGAGATAGAATTTTATCCGTCGACGAAGTAGACCTTCGATCAGCGAGTCATGAGCGAGCTGTAGAAGTCATCCGTGCTGCTAACAATCCCGTCAGGTTCTTGGTTCAGAGTCTTGTTCAATGGGTGAGTACAATTCCTTTACATGTTTCTAAATAAAATAAATCTATTAGGTTTTACTTTCATTTATTTATTAATGGGTGCATACTTTTCCAAAATACTTCATACGTATAGATGGTACACAAAACAAAACTAGTTTTCACATCTTTTATTGTAATGACATGATAGATACATAATCAATAATCATGATCATGGTATCTGTTTAATAGTTATTCCATTATCGATGTGTACGATAAGTACATACTATTAAGAGCTCTTGTATTGGTTGCGCAAAAATTCAATTTAGGTCTATAATATTATATGACAATGACAGCAGGCAATGTGAGTTGATGGTTAATAACTCATTTTTTAATTAAAATAGAATATACTCTAGAGTACGCTGTGAAGCTAGGTATACGTATGTAGTATGTAGGATAGAAATTATTATATACTTATTTATACAGAATGAGAAAGAATTTTATGAATAACAAACAAACAAAATAAACACAGGTAATTAGTAAGTACACCTATGCTAAAATTTAAAAGATACAATCTTAACGTTCAGTTCGTGGCTGATGGCCTAATATATTATGTAAGTAAGTTGCACTTTATCTTGATACACTTTGCTCTGTCAGCCTGTCTTTGGCACCAACTTGCGTACAAACACAAACAGCACAAATTTGGAGTCGGGCTATAAGGAGAATTTTTTTTTGCAATAATTGATTTTGGTTTAACTGACTTTGCCTATACGTACATTTTACACGCAATTTGCATCTGAGGTTTTGGTTCTTTCTCTCTCTTTCGTACACAACAGTATTGATATGTTAATTCTTGTATTGTGGTCATGAAATCTAAATTCTATTTCTTGTATTGTGGTCATGAAATCTAAATTCTATTTCTTGGGTTGTGGAATTTTTCTTGCCTTTTTTCTATCCTTCTTCTTCTTCGCCTTCTTCGTATTGGATTTGGATTGGGCTTATTTAGAAAGGGGTGTCGATAGACGAATCAGATCTAGAGTCCAGATCCGAAGGCTCCGTCTCCATGTCTCAAAGCCAAAGTCAAAGTCAGAGCAGACATACGGACTCGTGTAGTTCCCGAACCAAGTCTGATACAACAACAACATCCACCACTGAAACGACGGAAACGACGGAGACAACTTCAACTACAAGAACCGTCACAGGGACCGGCTCGTCGACTTGCAGTACGGAGAACTGTGGCAAACGAAGTAGTGGCGGTAGTAGCAGCGGATCTGCCTCGGATGCGTGTCCAAGTCAAAGGAAAAAGTCAAATGTGAGTGTGCTGGACAACAACAATGGGGATGAGCTTGAAGATGATAGAGTGATTGGTGCTGGTGGTGAAGGTACTGGTAGTGTTAGTGGTGATGGTGCTCGAGTGTTAAAGGTAGAAGTACCAGCTTCAGCAGGCTCTGACGAAGACGTAGACGTTGAGTTAGAGTCAGTGGGTCGACAAATGTCTCCTGGAGAGGAATTTGAAGAGGATCATGCCCTTTTAAAGACAGCCCCATTGCCCGTGACCCCCGCCAGAACTCCCAGCCCGGAATTGATCCAGGTGACAACATTTTAACAATGCATTTCTATATATATTATTATTATCATGTAGTTATTATCTACGCTGTTTCATCCATTAATTTCTTTCTTTCTCCCACTGTCACTATTCTTTTTCACTTTCTTAATTTATTTTGGTATTTTTACCTCAGTTGTTTCTCTCTTTGGGTTTCTTTCTTCACATGTACTTTTTTCAGAGTATACTATAATATTTGTTCTTGGTTCAGGCCCTTCTGCTTTTTGTATAATATTTTATATATTTGTATTTCATATTACACTACTATACTATCATAATATCTTACCTTCAGTATTTTTCATTTTATTATTATTTAGATTATAAAAGTTAAAACATATTCTATACATTATATATCATGTGTATGTCTTGGGAAGTTAACAAAATAATTTTCTATGATCGAATCTCTCTCTATACATATTATTATACATCTTTCTCTTTAGCTTCAGTGTACTGAGATATCTGTTCAGAAATTGAAAATAGTGCATAATAATGTTGTATTTGATGCTCGCAATTAATCCGTTAGTATATATTGTTGCCTCTCACACCTTGTATTTATTTAGGCTGCAAAAAAGTGCAAATTAACCAATTATCATTGCTAAGTAGTTATATATAATCAATAATAATAACACTATAATAATAATATTATGTAGTTCACAGATAGGGCATAAAAATTCCCAATTCTAACCATAATAATTAGTGCCACCTTTGAAATTCGCAGATATGTATTAAACGTTAGTATTATATAGAAAGTTTTTGTCACCTTTCACCGTTTAAACTGCTCACTAGAAGTGTATCACACAAATTAACAAAAAAGTACATATTATATAGAAAGTATTGATTATTAGAATATTAGGTTTATCTAGCAGTCTTTAAAATACAGTACATATAATTTCAAAATATAATGTTCCTAATATGCGTACTCTTCTGTGCCGTATTGTTTTCCTTTATCATTTTCATTGAGTTTTTATGTGCACTCTTCTATATTATAATATATTTATTATATTGGGTATTGATATATTTTTTATGATTTATGATTACTTATGTATATGATATTGTAATATATTTTTATAATCCAATTTCCTCTCACTCTTCTCACACTTATTGTCAGTCTATCTACAAGCCCCCATTCTAGCATACTTACCATATTAAATAAATGTTATATAATAGGTACTGTGTAGTTGGTATAGACTCCATTTTAATGGTTTCTGTAATAGAAAGAGAAAACTATAAAGCCCATAAACTATAGCTTTTTACAAAAAAAAACTAAGTATATCTATCTATTACCTATTTACATACTTGCTCAAAGAAAGTTTTGAAAAGGGTTGTGTTTTATCTTTAGAACATGGAGCATTTATAGTGTAAGTAAGTACAATACAATTTTTGTTTTCGTTGGCGATATATATTTTCCCTTAAATTTTCAAGTCAGATGTAGCTTTGAGTTTTGAGCAAGCGTTACGAAAACATATTAATCACTTAACGACGTTACTAATAATTTCTAATATACAAATAATGCATGATGTAATTAAGGTTCATTAACAACATTTTCGGATTTTCACCTTTCATTTCACTCAATGAACATAGTATGTGTACATACTTATTTTTATGTGTGAGTTTTGTACATTTGTACAGATATAAAATACTGTTTGGTTTGGAAAGCTTGTTGGTGTTATTGTTGTTCATTGTTGTTGTTGACAATGACATTGATTTTAATGTTTAATTTTTTCAGTAGTAAATAATTTCCGGCGATTGAGGAATGCAGTAATGATATTATTATTATAATCATTTTTAATTGTATGATATGATTGGTGTGGGTGTTTTCAGTTTTTTTAAAAAAATTTTGGTTCGTCTTGTTCTTGTCTATTGATATTGCTATCTATTTTATCTCTAATCTCTTTCCACGTTTTCGCAAAATAATAATAATCATTATCATTACCTACTCATACTTTATTACTTTCGTGAATAACTCTAGAGACGAATTTCGTTTAAAAAAAGGAGAACTGAACTGAATACATTTTGCAGATACTTGACATATGATATTATTATAACAATAAAATGTTGTACCGATCCGAAACTAACTTGGAAAGTACTTGGAATATAGTGAAAGCAATAAGAGATAAGAGGCAAAAAGGACATTTAAGTACTTACATTCCGTAACATTTGAAGGACATTTTGAGACTCGCTTGTTTCAACATTTTTTCTATAAATACTAAGTACATACATAATTTCAAAATTTTGACCTGTAAATATATATAAACCAATAAATAAACAACAACAATAATAATCCGTCTGCTTAAATACTTGATCACTTTTAAAACACATGTCAAAAGTCTATTGTGCCTAGTTTGTAAATATTTGTACAAAATATCAATGTTCAAGTTGAAAATTTCTGCTCAACCTTTGAATGAAAAAAGTGAATAAGCCATAAGTATTGCATTGTAGTGTAGAAGGAACGCGATCAGTGAATTTTGTGACATGTAGTTAAATGGAAAGTATGAAGTAATAATATATGCATTATGCTACCTACTGATTGTATTTACTGATAGAGTAATAATGAATTCGCAGTGCGGGTGATGAAAACTTATAAGAGCGAACAAAAGAAGAATACCTAATCACTATAAAACTGGAACTCTCGTGTATATATATATATAAATAAAAACCAAAGTATCTAAAATAATTTAATATAATATAATAAGAAATTGTATATATAATATAATTTATGGTGAAACTAGTTCACATATTATAAATAAACACACATACAACACACACTTGTATCAATATCAATAATAATAATATAATATTTACAGTGCTTGACTTTGACTGGCTTTTGTGGGTTGGTTGGTTGGTTTTTTTGGGAATTTGAAGAGCAAACTCAATTTTTGGCCACAATAATAATATAATAATTTTTCTCTCTTTTTCCTTCTCTTTCTCCACACACAAACACACACAAAAGCAATGGAAGGTGATGTTAATATGGATTGGATATGAAATGATATGATTTAGCACTTACGTATATTATTATATTCTTCTTATACAATTATACGATATCCCATTGCGTTTCCCCTCTGTTTTTTTTTTGTTTTTTAAAATCTGATTACATTTAATTATTACTGATTAAGTAATATTATTACGTAGTTTCATTTTCCTTTCTGGGTTTATTGATATTTTTCTGATTTGACAATTTGAATTTGACTTGGTTCAATTTAAGGCTGAGCTACCCCAATTTTTTGTGAATGGCTAAATAAAATTACCAACTTTTAGTACAAAAATATGCTTAGGATAAGAATACGAGGCGTAATTGTATTATGGCGATAATATAACATATTATTCATATGTACAGTATGCATAAGATATCGTGAGGAAGTTTCAATGAAATTATAATATAATATCTTTCAGTGTTTTTTGTCTCTATAAACTATAAACATACAATTTTTACTCCATTTGCGTGCTTTTTCAATAGGGCCAACAAATGCTGAAAAACGTCTGTATTTAGAACTGTTCAAAATACAATTTGTAGAAACTAAAAAAGTAAACGATAATATATTTTCAGTTTTGCTTGGTCAACATTTATGACAAAAACGTAGGTTTTTGGACCGAGAATAAACAGTATGCAGTATGTAGTGAAATCATCGTCCATTCGTAGTATTAACCCTTTTAGAAATAATGATAATAATTACTACCATTATTATTTTAATTTGTAATTATCGATCCAGGCAATGTTATGTATATATAAGGATAAAGGGAGTGAAACCTTACTTGGCCGTCCCAAACTTATGGCTACACTCTAAGTGCTTAATGATACATAATCAAGTATAAAAAAGTAATGATTAATGGTGATATTTTAGTGGTTGTTAGTTTTTTAGTTGTTACTATATTTATTACATTTCGTGGTTCGATTGCCTTGACTTTGAATTTTAGATTAGCATAATATCATAATAATATTATACACAATTAACATTTAAAATTTTCCCTATGTAAATAAAATACAATTTTTGGGGGAAAATGGATTGCTTAGGAGTATCTGATTCCAATGCAATTGCATTTTGGATAATCTTGATACGAATATAGTATTATAAGTAATAATAATATTAGTGTTATGATTATGAGAACTATAATAGATTCCATTTTTATGTCTGCGCAGTTTTGTTTTGATTTTATTACCATTTTTTATTTTTTCGCTTTTCCTTTTACTTTTATTTGGTGAAATAACGAGCATCGTAATTCATACAATTTAATTATACTACCTATTCACTATCATAGATTATGAACTATAGGGTATTATAATGCGTATGTAGGTTTTTAATTTTATCTAACATCATGCAATGATACATAAAATATAAACTATAAACTTTTGGCATTTTATACAGGGGAAAAGTTGTACGCGCCATTAAAGCAAAGCAAACTTGATTCTTACTTTTATGTATTATTATTTGTCCCCCGTGTTTATTATTATTTCATTAACAATACTGATGATTGTGGATTAATAGCTTATTGATTATTTATGACTTATATTTAATTTGGTTGATTTTTACTATAACTTTGTATCGTATAAACATACGAAGGCACAGAGGAGAAAGCAAAAATGATACAGTATACAGATAGACGGTAAATAATATAGTGTTTACTTGTACACTTGTGCATATGTACTTGGATAGGTAGGAAAATGAGCGTCGAAACTGACGTAATATCAGATATTATGCTGATTATGTACTAGGACCCTATAAATAAGCATGTGACGCAAGAAAATGAATTTTAGATCAGTATCAGCCGTGTAGGATTTAAGTATAATATAATAGTAGTATGATATTTCATATCTTTAGAGCAAGGGAAGAAGGGAATAAATCGCAATAAATATAATATAGGATAGGGTAATAATAATATTGAGGATAATAAGCTATTCATCCAGGAATAAAATACTTAGTACAAAATGGACAAGTTCGTTGATGTCTCCCACTAGAAAAAAAGGGAGAATCCAGCTAAAGATAGAGACATTGATATTGTGGTTCATCATACATCAAGAATTTGTTGTCTTTGCAAGAAATTCATGCTAAAAATCTATCTCAAAAATTGTGCTAAATATAAAAAAACTGACGGAGAACTTTTTTCCTTTTTCTTTTTATCTTGTAGTGAGTGACTGAGAGAGAAGACTTGGCTTTGAAAACGTGTAAAGCTCTCCTACCTCCATCAATCACACACGCACACACAAATACGAATTCTATATAAAAACTTTCTCTGTTATATACTCTTGGTGATTCCTGATTCCGTTTCCATTCCAATCGTATACTCGTGTGTGTACTGATAAATTATTATGTATCTCGAAAGAAATAACTAGAAAACCAAGCGGTCATTGTTGAGTTGCTTTGTTAAATATACAATACAAATAATAATACAACCTGAGATTGAAAACAAGATATCATAATATTATATTATGTAGTGAAAAAAATGTGATGTATGTGTGTCATTTTCATGTGTGTGTAAACTGAAAATTTGAATGTTGCTCATGTTCGATATTCAACCAGCCACTCAAACTTGAAACAGAAATGCCAATCCCTCTGAAATTCGGAGCAACAGCAAAACGAGTGTGTAAAAATGCCTCAGCGTAATGCAATATTTAAATGGAAAGGACGGAGACTCTGTTCCTGTTTTCGTTGCTCGATCTTGTAAGTTTTCCACACCGGGTGTCCAGTCCACCAAGAAATATAATATGTAAAATACATAATAATATTAACCTGTACTATATCTGTTATACTTAAATGATAACAATTTATATTATGTAAGGTTTAAATTACTTGAGAACGAAATCTCTCGAAAGCGCCAAGGTCAATCGTCTATCGTAACCGTAACTCTCTAGTTTGTAGGAAGACTTTTAAAGTATAAGGGTTAGTGAAATTCTTGCAATAAGAATCATTCCTCATAATATATACAAATAGGGCTATGAATATAATGTTATTATGAGAATTATATTATGATAGAGGTAAAAACAGTTAGTCAATTATTCAGTACTCAATGTGTCATGTAATGCAATAAGAAATATAAAATATACCTAAAATATAAAAGTAATTGTATAAGCTAGAAAATGCACTCTCGTTATGATTAGCTTATAATACAGTAAGCAAAACATAGGCTATATTATTATTATGTTAAAATAATTATTATTGTTATTAAATATGTTTTACATACATAAGTTTAACACTTATATTTTAAGGGTAAAACGGCATAAAAATATAGCTACCTACTTTGTTAAAACTTTGTGAATTAAGGATGAGATTCTCTCTGCAATATCTACGAAAATTCATAGTTACTAAATAGGAGGCAGGATACGTCATGAAAAATGATGCTACATGTTGTATTTAAGTCAAGATAAGTCAAATATGTGTATTTTCAGGCAGCTCAAAGGATAATTTTTAGAATAATATTGTAATTCTGATGCTCACTACATATAAATAACTATAAGTAGGATGAACGTGACGTTCTATTATAAGAAAAATATGTAAAGCGCATATAATAGGCTGCCACTGCATGCATGTACGATGTACAATTATACATAAATGAATTTAACTTTGATTCGTTTAAATTTGTTTACATATACAGATTAAAATTAGGAAAATTTCGAACTCACTCCATAATCTTTGTTTGATTTCCAGCTTTTTATACACATACATAGGAAATACGTAGGAGAAATATTTCTTATTTTATGATTTACCTAAATTGACGGTAATGGACGAATTTCATTTAGAACGTGACATTGTACATTCCACTAATAGTATTGACCAAACATCAATACACAAATATGTACTCGGTGCCAATAGTTGTAATATTATGTAATCGTAATAGTTGAAAATTGGCAAAACAAAAATATAAAAGTACTTTTGAAGCTGTGTTTTTCCTATTCCAAGAATTAAGCAATATTTGCAAATGCTGCAAAATTAAAATGCCTAGAGATTCAGAAGCTGTCAATTAAGTGCCAAATTCTTATAATATATTTCTCTTCCCGTTTTCGAAATTATTCTGTTTTCCGGACCAACTGAAATTATGAAAGCAAAAACATGAAGGGCAAAGTTTCCACAGTTAGATAAAAAAAATATGTAATAGCTATAGGTATAGTAATATGTAGCCTTAATATAATATTACATTACGCAGCTCGGAAGGGGAAATGATGATTAATCCTGTGGGAAACGGAAGAGGGGAAAGGGAAAAGGAAAGGGTGTGAAAGGTAAAGAGAACTTTCTCTATATGCATGTATGTATGTGTAAATACATAGAACGCACGTACATACTTACATAATTCTTTATTATCTTTTCTTCTTCGTTTTTTCTGAGGTTCAGCTGCAAGGCAAGGAATGAATGGCAATCTGACAGACAAAAGTTGTATTTAGTATAGGGAATATAGGCTGTAATTTTGTTCCACTTATTTTTTGTTCCTCTCCATCTCTGTCTCTTTTGCCGTTTACCATTTACAGTCACAATGACAGCCAAGAGTGAAGTACAAAAAATATGAGACAAGATGAAATAATCCTGTGGAGAGGGAAATGAAAATGGCAACATCTATCGTTGATCATCATATAGGAATAGGATTATCTGGTGTTTTGTTGGATTCTCTAACGTTGTAATAATAATAATATGTAATAGTGTAACAACATTCACAGAGAGTCAGTTAGGTATCAACGTTATCTTTAATCTTTAATAGAGATTCCCTGTCTAAGATAGATACATATTTTATTATGATGCTACATGTTACATAATAAATATAGCCAAAAAATATCTAGTAATCTCCATCGCTGACTTCTCCCAGATTTATTTCCGCTTTATGAAGAAAAAAAAATATATACTTACTATGAACTTTTACATTATTATTGCATACATATTAGTAATAAAGTAGACTCTATGTATATCTACCAGTATATCTACCTATATTATAAATATACAAACATTTCTCTGCTGTGATGCGAAGAGGATATAAAATAATAAAAAGTAATAATAATGATGCTAAAATGAGAATATTTACACAACTTACAAGATATTATATTATGCTAATTTTTTATGGGGTCAGTGCGCAGTGTAAATGCACATAAGTATTATAGAAAAAAACTATCATTATTTCTACCTTTTTAACAGAGCGAAAGTCTATATAACGTTCGTTTTTTTTATATTCTTACTTTTTTGAGAGTAACACATCATATTGTCGATGTTTTTAGCTTCATTAAGTATGAATTACTTAAGAATTTGGAATTAAGTTTTTCTTAAGTTTTTATTTTATTTCTTATGTTTTTTCATACATGGAACTTATTTAAGTTTAACAGTATTTCCAAAACTCAGAAAAGTATTTAAATTCAGCATAATATGCGAAGTTGTGTTTTTTGTAAAAATTTTGACAAGCTCTATGAAAAAAACAAGTTGAAAATTTTGTGCAATTTTTGTTTATCTTCGTGTCAAATATATATTTAGAGGCACTTAAATTTATTTGTATGTGATCGTATCGTAATATTTAAAGGCTCAAGTCAACCCCCTCTGCACAACTCGAAAAATAATAACTATTCATTAATAATCAACTTTAACTATGTTTCGTTGGTAGTCGTGTATTATGGAATATTAAAAAATATTATACGCATATTATATTATAACGATTATGAAATAACAATGATTCCTGAAAGATAAAAAATCTAATACAAATCAAATGCAAAGTTGTGATAGCTGCTTAAAAATAAGATAAAACTTATGAAGAATAATATACTAGAGTAAATAGTTTGAATTTTTAAATTTTTAATTGTCACAAGGTTAAGTATTAAGTACTGTAGGTGTAAGTGGAATATGAAACCTAGCATCTTTGCATAGATAAAAATTACTGATGTAGGCTATAGGCTTTTCAATCCTAAACATTACAACAACACAACATAATTACCTAATATGCTATAATATATTATATAAATATATACGAGCACACGCAATCAGCTATCATCATCATAGTTTATATTGACACGTTATTTATACAATATACATGTGTAAGTATCTATGTACAATAAGTACCTTTTGTGGTGCACAAATTACAATTAAGAAAGTAAAAATATTGATGAAAAAATTACATAATTCCTGATAGCTAATGATAATAATCAATAAGATGATGACAATTCGATGAGTATCAATAATATACACAAAATGTCCCATAACATTTTCGAATAGAATGCTCATTTTGTGTTTAATAATAGCATTATAAATTAATTTTTTAGTTAATATTATCAGTTTCCAGTGTCAGCGCACTCTCACTCCTTGTCTTTGTGTTTTCTGAGAATGTACATGGTACATGTATAGTTACTGAAAATAATGAAGTTATACATTCAAAGTATGATTGTGCTAAAAAATACCTTCATAATTTCTTCTAGTTGTCATCATCTTTATCTTGATTTTAATATTATTTGTGGTTGTGAAAAACAGTAAATTGTGACACCGAGAGTTAAATTATAATTTCGTTGCACATTAGAAAATGTTATTGGTAATAGATAATAAGTATGTATTTAAGCTTACATTACAAACATTAAATACACAAACCTATATGAATCTACAAATAATGACCATGACCGTTGACCATCATTGAAGGGTCACGAGCAGAACTACAAAAAATGGTAACTAATAAACGCTAGTGACGATAAGTGGTGTCATGAAAATTATTATACAAAATCATACAAAATGAAATCACTTATTACTATCAATAATAATAAATTAAAATTATATAATGAGAAGAAGAAAATGAGAAAATAAAGCGAGTCTCGATTTTACTCAACTTCCAATCGAAAAAAAGGTATAACGGAATGCTTCTTGTTACTTACTGTTTACTGAAAATTTCAGTAACGTGTAATGCAGCCAATTTTAATATTATGAATTTGTTTTATAAACATAATAATAATGAATTTTCCTTTTTCTAAGGGAAGAAGCAGTTTAGTTTTTAAGAGGAAGCCACAAAAATGCATGTGTATTCAGATTCAGTCTTTAGTTTTGACTTTGTGAGACAAAATTTCTTTTAAAATCATCGTTCTTAAGTAACTTTGTTATAATGTATACAGTTTTGTCCTTACATGATTTAGGGATTTGTTGAAAATGAAATGGCAAAAAAATTCATAATGTTCATCGTATTATGAATTCTTTGTAGTTTATTTCCACTATCGTTTCGGTCCTCGTGTCTTTTATTTATTTTTTTAATTCGTTCCAAAAGAACGACAATCCAGCACTGCATATTTAACATTTAATTCCATACTTAATTGTATACCTTTTCCGGCCGTTAAACATTCAGCGAGTAAACCATGTCATATTTATTTTTGTGTGTATACTTATTTGTTCGTTCGTTCATCATGTTGCTATATAATCTCTTTTCCCTCTATCCCTGTACATTTTTAGCAAGTATGATCTTCAAATCTTGAAATTGAACTTGTTGCAAAAATAGGCTCAACTTCAACTATGTAGTTGTATCCTCCTCCACTCACTCTACTACTATGTATCTATGTAATAATAAAAAACATTTTATGCTATATTTGATGGGGGGAATCCGAATTCTAGCTTCAAATCCAAGGAGCGAGACCCTTTTTTATTTTTCGTTTTTATATGCAAATAGCCAATAGATCCGTAAGTAAGTAAGTATACATGCAGAGACAGTAAACAGATACCGCTTGAAAGTTGCAAGTGCTGATGTTGAGAAAATAGAGAGAATTTTCCTGTATCTTGATTCTGGATACGATATCTCGCCCGAGGACTTGAAAAAACGACTAAATACATCGTTTAATGACCAACTTAATCTCTGCTATCCCATATTTACAAATCCAAACAAAATCTAATCTAAAGTCTACACGTTCTCAACTTTATGTATGTATAAGAGGTAGGACCCGGATTTGGCTCATCATCAGTTGTAGATATATAGAATATGCATGTATGTCTTTGTAACAAAATTTGTTAAAGTCCCCGGGGAAAAATAATAGACACGTCTTAAGTACAATTTCCCGGATTGAGTTAAATTACAAGTAATCCGAGAAAGTTCGTAGGGTGTATGTAGAATGCTCATTTTTATGATGGCAATTTTTCAAAATTCAAAGAAACGTTTGCTCTTTTTAGCCACAGTTGTATAATATAGAATATAGAAGGGTTCAAAGTTCAAAATGTGTACAAAGGTTTGCTTCAAATTATCAATTAGAATTTTTGATCCTCTTCGTGTTAGTTTGTAAACTTTAAAGTTGATTGTAAGAAAAAAATATAGTTGTAGTTAATATCCCCCTGTAACTTATCGTTAGTTACAAATAAAATCAGGAAAGTAAGTAGTTTTGTACGAGTTAATTTAAGTTGAGATTTTTGTCCTGGAGCAGAAACCGTAATGTTTTTTTTTGTAAACTCGTTTTTTAGCCAATACAATTTATTATAGTATGATCCTCCCTAATACAATATAGGTACATACGTATGTATTATATGGAGACGATTGCAAGGGTTTCGGTTGACTATAAACATACATACTTCTATTTCTTTGGCGTCTTAAAATAATGTTATCAATATGTGTAGAAAGTAGAAAGTATAGCCTGATGATGATGCTAGTAAAGAAACGATGGGCTATATCCGTCGTTTCATTTCATTTCCCTCGTTGCCTCTCACACACTCGTTCGCCAGCCTTTTCCTTTTGTTGGTAAATAAAAATGAGGTTGGAGCTGGAGCTGGAGTTGGAACTGAAGCTGCTGGATGAGTTCCAGTTTCCAGATATATCAAAGTTCCTCCCGCAGCAGCAGCAACATCGGAAAGAGAAAGTAAAAGTGAAAGAGCCGTGCACGGCACATTATTGTTCTCAATCAGTGTTCCCAGTTCCCTGTATCTTCCCGTATGTATGTACGTATGTATGTGTATGAATAATACCGATGCATATGTACAAACTTGGATGAAAATAACGGGAAAGAATACATTGGGAAAAGGAAAAGGCTGATGGCGGGGAGAGAGACAGAGAGGGACAGTACACACCTACATACATACATAAGTATAGATGGTAAATGGGTGGGCGGAGGAGCGAAGGAAGAGAGAGAGGAGTGAGCGGGATTTATAGGATAATTGATATAATTTATGACCGCTGATGAATGACTTGGGATTTTGGGACTTTATTTTTGAAATGGATGCCTTGGATGGATGTAAAGCCGGGTTTAGGAGACGAGGAAAAACAGGAGATGCAGGCCAAGCTGAAGGCGGCTGCAGTGGAACAGAGCAAACCCAAACAGCTCAAGAAGGAAGAGTCAGAGGAATCTGAGCACTCATCTGAGGAAGAGGTGAAATTTTTCGTCCTTTCTGCTTTTTTATTTTAAAACCAAATCGTGGAACAAAGCTCGAATTTTCTTCAGAATATTGAGCAAGTTTGCTCGATTGTGATTGTGATTTCGATTATAAAGGACATTCAATCATCAGCTATGGATTATTTGGATAATGGTGATGGTGATTTTTTGTCCGCTGTATACTCTGTCTGTTATTGAATTTGTATTTTATCTTGTGAAATTGCAGTTTATCGTTCTATTGTTGTTCATTATTCAGATTTCAGATATATGTAGCATGGCAAAATAAATATTTTACCTTTTTTTATTGATGACTGTTTGGTTTTTTAGGATTATTTGGGTGATGAACAAGCCATTCAAGGGGTTATTCGAACCAGAGCCGGAGTCGAGGTAAATGAACAAAAAAAATTATAATCTTTTTGTAATATTTAAATGTGAAAAATCTCTATGAAAGTAGTAGCAGTAATGACAAAACTAGGCTAGTGTATGTATATGTATATTATGTACATTCATTACAGAATTAATTAATAATTAGTCATCTGTCGAAATTTCTTGTAAAGAGGTTAGATGAATGTAGATAAATGTAGGATTAAAGGATTTTAGTTCTGAACTAATCTTTGAATGAAACTAAGTTGTCTCGAGATTGAAGACTCGCAATATGTAATGATTTTTGTCGAAGTTGAATAATAAACGACAAAAATAAAAGCTTTAAAAATTAAAAACCTCCATATTTTTTGTCGATTTCAGATTGATCGTTCTAGTGCGGGTCATGTACGGAGATCAAAGGCGGACAGTGATGAGGACTCGGAGCAGGAAGACGAATTTGGCTATACCACAAGTTCGTACTAATTAAAGCTATCTAATATCTAATATCTACTGTTACCCTCAGTACCACATTATTTGTGTTTCTTCTTTACTTTTTCTCCAGGAACAAAGTAAATACAATAATATGCTGTGTAATATATTTTTACATTATTATTATTCCATCTTTTAGAAAAAATTCAGAAGAGATGGGGAGATTTAGCAGCAAAAGTTGGGAGCAAAGCCCAGCCGGCAAAGATAATCATCGCCGACTTGGATCGAAGTGCTGGCCAAGGACTGGGAATTAGTTTGGCTGGACATCGAGACCGAATGAAGATGGCCGTCTTTATCTGTGGAATTAATCCTGCTGGCGCCGCCTTCAAGAAGGGAGAGCTCCAGGTTGAAGACGAAATTTTGGAAGTTAACGGCCGGGTATATACTTAATACAACATTATAACATACATACATCATTCTCTATAATATATTATTACCATGATTATGTAAAGCATAAAACATATTTATCGTATTACGTTTTCTCATTGTTCACTTGATTACTCGTATTTAGGTTCTCCATGGAAGGAGTCACCTCAATGCCTCGGCGATGATCAAAGGTTTACCTCAAAATCATGTCAAATTCGTCGCTCTGAGGTAAATAATATTTTTTATCACAAAAGTCCTGAAAGCCGATTACATAATAATATGAATAATGCCTCAATTTTTACAATATTTTTCTCTCAACAAAAAATTGTAAACTTTCCCGTTCGGACAACAACACAAACTTTATTATAGCTACTATAATGTAGTTGATAATGAAATTAATTAACTAGTGGCTCAGGTACACAAACCTATGAGGTTAATTTTGATCCCGTTAAGCAAGCGTTTCAATATTTTAATATATGGATAAAGAAGTCTTCAAAGATTTGAAAAAGTAAAACGTTTATAATTTTTACTGCTACAGTCTACCAGGTACTGTGTGCATATGCATAAGTGTAAATAAACTACTGATTACACAAGTGTTCAGTTACACATTGTGTATTATACACACACACATACTCACAGTATTATAATGTATGAACCTTGGAAAATTATTTGCATGTGTAGGTATTTGTACTATTAATCTACATTTTGCATCTCGGAGACAGTCTTCGTGGTTTATGTAGTATTGGTATAATTGTTGGGAAATTCTCACTTTTGCTATGCTACATTTTATACTACACTTACACCTACTATATACATTATACATACATACACACTCACTTTATTACATGCATAGGTTTTTATCGGCATTTTTTTAGTAGAAATGTGAGAGAAGTGACGGTTTTTTTACTGCATAGTGGAAAGTACATAATAATAGGCGATTGAGTTCGAACAGCCAGTATAGTTTAAGTAATAATGAGTACATCAGTATGTTGTATGCTTATAATAATGTTACGTATGTATTGATTGCAATTGCAGGAAACTCGAGGGCGAGACCGACCTATCAGTAAAACCAATTACTCAGTTCCCTGTTACGCTCAAAGCAGAGGTTCGCTCAAGTTTTATCTGTTTGTAGAAATTGTAAATATTGTAATATGTACGCGAGCATTATATTTTACGTTTTTTTAGAAAAAGTATTTTAATAATAACGAAAACTGTTACAGTTAAATGTTCAAGTGTTTCAAGTTCAGCGGCAGCAGTAAACCTGTATATATATTATATATTATACTTTTATAGAAGCTGACTTGAGAATTGAGAAGATGAGTATTAAGTTTAAAATGGAAAATGGCCTAATTTTATAGACAATATCCCGTATCTACCTTCCTCTTTTAATCATATTTTTCCTTCTCCCTGAATCAACTTTTTTCTTGTAAAGTGAGTCATAAAATTTTTTCTGACAACACTATACAGCAGAGTAATAGCAACAATAAACAAGAAACAATGAAAAGTTCACATCACCCACAGAGTAATGATGAAGGAGTACATTCACATTAACCTACTCGACAGTTTCTCTTTTATCATTTGTATTTACAGCACAGTTTTCCTCAATTTTGTTCATAGAATGGAAAACTGAGCTCATTATTGAGAGTGTTTATGGAAAAAGTACATTTCTATAAATACGTCGTTTATCAATTTCATACATTATAGCCATGAAATTTTGAAATAATCTTCATTGATTATTCTTTATACATATAGTTTATTTTTGCTACGTGTTTCATTTTTGTACAGTACTAAAATTTTGATAATAATCAGCAATTACAACTATTTTGTAGAGCCTTCGGACGTTGATAAGCAGACAGGTACACACACATATCTTCAATATACACATTCAACTTTTTTACATTTTAAATTTTTTGGATTTTTGCTAATAATTCTAAGGAGTTTAAACAATTCCCAAGTTGGCATTTTGAGAATTGATATGAATAATATGTATTTAAATAATTTTGTCTGCATGATTTTTAAAATTTGCAATTATTAGTCCAAGAACCGTTTGTTTTGAACTTTTAATACAGAATTTTGATCACTTCTTCTTAACATAATATTACACACCTACCTCATGAATACTACACGTATCTTGTATTTTTTTGGATCTACATAATATTTACAAAGAATGCTGTTGAAAAGAATTTCGAAGTATTTTAGTACTTATCCCTTTAATTTCCCTATGTAATATGTAGTTCGGACACTATAGAATTTACGTATTATCATTCCTTGAATTCCCCAAAAATCTTCCTGTATGAGTTGAAATTGAAAATTGTAGTATAGTATCTACTACCTACAAGCAACCAAGCAAGCAGTGTGACAGTGATGACTCACAATAATTAACAATAATTATTATTATTGAAATATTAGCAAAATAATCAATTTTAGATGACAATAATAATACTAACACCACAAGCAAAAAGTATTCAGTAATGTGATTCTATGGAATGGTGTATAAATTTTTAGAGTAAAATTATAAAAATTACAGCATCATATAACGATTGTTACATATTATAACAAAGTGACTTTAAAAGTGTGGTTTTGGAATGGTAGAATATTATATAGTCAAGAAAATTCGGCGTGCTTCCAACTCCAACTGTTTTAATAATAATAAAAATATTGATCGGAAAATTATAAAAAAATAACTGTTATTATAAATCCATGCAATAAGAATCGCTATTAGTGAGTAAACTAAATATATAGGGAAAAAAGAAAAGTAGAAAAATGAAGTGTCTAAATTGTTTTGCTCAACCGAACTTACAGAGAGCCGAAGACAAATATGCCAACTACAAGGGTCTTAGAGTTGTTACTTTGAAAAAGGTAAAAGTTTCTTCATCATTATGCTTTTACGATATTATAATAATAATATGTATGTTAGAGTTCCAAGCTTATGCAACCTCTCCTAAATATTCTCTTGTTTCTGGTAATGATCTAATTGATTGATTGATGGATTTTGGTGTATTTGCAATGTTAATTTAGAGTGGTGGTGGCCTCGGTGTTATGATAATGGAGGGCAGACACGCGCAGCTCGGTCAAGGAATCTTCATTTCGGATATTCAGGAAGGAAGTGTAGCGGAACTTGCCGGGCTTTATGTGGGGGACATGATTCTAAGTGTCAATAATGAAGATCTCGTTGGATGTGACTATGAACATGTAAGTGCTTCTCAACTTGAACTTTTAAATGACATATACATAGTCTTAAACTTTGAAGACTGTGAATCGATGGTGTATTTTATTTTGTCTTTGCATTATTTCTAAGTCGACGACATGGGCAAATATTTATAGGAAGAAGAAAATGCATGTATACTTACATAATACATATATTTACGTAAAATCTAGGTAATATGGTGTTGACTGATTCATGATGAAAAAGGAATGAAAGATTCACAACGTTTGGTTTGGCTTCAAGTCTGAACTCTCTGAGCTGAGATCCTTACATCATACCTATTATCAACTTTTATCATAATCTATCTTGGTCAGACTGTCATAGAAGTTTGGAGTGTGTAGACTGTAGAAAATAGGGGAAAAGATTGGAGATTTTCTAGACAATCTGTCTGCAGACTTTTTGTATAGTAAAATTTCACGTTTGTTATAATGTAGCACCACTCAATTTTCTCTATGTATTTTTGTATTATTCTTTGAAAAATCAATGTTTGAATAAATAGGTAGCGATAAATATTAAACTGAGATAGAAGGTGGATAAAGGAAATGGAAATGCATTCCAAAACTTTTAAAAATATTTCTCCTCTTGAACTTGAAGTGAAGGCAATTTTATGTAGATTATCTACACCTTGATTTATTTGAGTTAGACAAACAGGCTTTAGACTTGGATTTTAGATTTCTTTCAGATCCAGATTTGTTATGGACTGGCAATAAATATTGTATAAGAAGTAGCCTTTTATAGTTTGTCTCTTTAGCTTTCTCTTTCTTTGATATCGTATCATGTACGTAGTACGTACATAGGAATGCTCTATTGTATTACATATAGTTGCAAGTTACAAGTTTACGTTGTAGAAAAGGGTGGACTAGATCCAAGTAAGACATGGAATGTGTGTGAGTGACGGGGAAACGAAGGCAAGACATGGATAACAATATAAATTATGGAAATCTTTCAACTTCAGCCAAATCGCTCAGGTGCCGCGTTCAAAACCTTCATATTCATGTTGATGTTGTGTTGAGCCGGAAAAGACAGGGAAAGCATCTAGTCTAGTCTAGTCTAGTGGAGCGAAACGAAAACGACCCGTGAAAACCGTGTTCAACTGTTCAGTGTAAACAGATAACTCCAGTGTCTCTACATACTTTTGATTTCCAGATCATCCAGCTCAAGTGGAAGTTGAAAGACAAGAGTGCGTCATAGCTGGCAATTTGTATAAATTCATTAGGTTTTGTCCAGGATTTTACTTTTATTTTTTAATAATAAGCACTTTTCCTGGACTGGACCAGGTGCGTGTACCATCATTGTTATTATTTTATTATAGTTAGACATAAAACAACGATAATTTGTTTCGTACAACTTGTTTCAACTTGCTTGCGTGTCTAAAACATCTTGATGAAGAGGAGGGAGTATTAGAGTCGTCATCAAGAATTGTACAATATTAAAAATTAGAGGCTGTTATAGATATACAGTATAGATACATACGCGTATGGTGTATACAAAATGGGCAAGCGTCTTTATAAGGGCAGCTTATCATTGTGAAAAACTGTAGTTTTAAACTGCAGATAAACTTTCTCCAGTTGCTCTCAGTTTCTCTGCAGATTTTTACTGCAAAAATGTATACATAAATAATATGCACATTATTTATGTGCAGATTACATGTGAGAGTACATGTGAGAGTACATACTGCATACTGTCAGTTTGTATTAAACTGTTGGCTTGAATTTTACTTTCTCCATGCTAATAGATAGCGAAAGTAAAGTTTAAGCCAACATGTAAATAAAAACGGAGAGTAGTTAGGCAACAAGGTATGTATCCTCATATTTTCTATGTTACGAACCCAGGAATTGCACAGATGAAAATGGAACTGCAAACTTATACCCATAGTTTTTGAGCGGTATGTATATGCTTATACTTACATGCAGTTATTATTAGAGATTCAGATTTTATTGTTATTTGTCCAGCATCATCTTGCACTTGGTCTATTCTATTCTACATGTAAGTATACAGACAGACGTTTCAAGATTTTCCTCAGTTTGCCAGAAGACCTGATGAAATTTGCATAGACATCGTGGAGCAGCTCTTTCTATAGTGTATAGTGTATAGCTATTTGAAATGATGGGCTGTCGGGATCTGGATTTAGATAAAAAAAATATTATATGTATATAATATTTGAGAAAATGACCTGTGTGTTATTTATGAAAAACCAATTTTCGTTTTCTTACCCTACTGTGAGAAAATACCGCATAGATGACCCAAAGACAGTAAACGAAGAGTAAACACAAATCCCGGCAAATTTGAAATCCAGTCAAGTCCTTGTAAAAAAGATTGTCGGCAATATGGTAGATCAAAAAGGGGACGCTGCCTACAAGATACACTCCCAAAAAGGTGCCAACGAGGTGCTTTAGACTCTCAATAGTATCACGTACGTTCCATAACTCTCTTAGAAACTGAAAGATAAAGTAGAAAATTATCCGGTAAAAAATTCAAAATTTTCCTTAATTTTTATTTATAACACATCGACACATTTTGGTTAAAACAAAAGAAGTCACCTTGTCAGGATTCCAATTTTCCGTGGTGTAGGGTTCGTTTTTGGGGTGACGAAGACGAAACTCCCGGGTAAGCTGACCATAGAAGACGACGGTGATTAAAAGAGAGGCAAAGGCGAAAGAGGTCATGAAATCAGGGAGTTGGTTCAAAAAGTAGGTTAAATAGTCGATGGTTGTCAACGGGCTGTTTTCGGATAGCTGCAGAGAATCCAGGGGAAATTTTAGTTGGGAGTTGTTGCGAGCCCTGGAGGAATTGACGAGGTCTGGAAAGCTCCAACAGTGATTCGACAGTTTTTGAAAGTAGTCCACACAGTAAAAAACTGGCCAAAAAGCGAGAATGGCTAAGGCGAGGAATCGTGTCTAAAAATTGTGAAATTGGAAAAAATAAAATATTTTAAGTGCATATTAATTTTAAGTAAGCCCTTAGAAAAAAATTTTGTCAAAAAATATCATGAAATGATTTTGGTCGAAAATCTTATCTTTGATCAACTTTTGATGAGCTTTTGATAAAATCACAATAAAATCTCGTCAAAAATTGCCAATTTTGTCAAATCTCATCAAATTTTTATGAGATTGAACAACATTTTTTTGTAAGCGAGAAAAAACCGAAAATTGTAGATTTTTTAATTTGAAAAAAACAAAAAATTTCAGGTTAATTTTGTCTGGTCAATTTTTGTACCGTAAAAATGGAGCACCGGCGTTTTTCCTCAGGTGGTCCCCGATGTTGCTCATAAATGTGGGTGAACAGCTTCCAAAACTCATAGCTCTTGGTCAGGGTGCGAAGATAGACCAAAATCCCGAGTACACCGAAAATTGAACTGTAAAAATAAATTAGAAGCATTTTACTATGATTAAGAAGTTCCGTAATGACCCTCGAAATTATTTTAACCAAAAATGTGTAGTTAACTTAAAAGCACTGTAATTTTCCATACTATAGAAGTTTGGCAGTGGCCAAAGACTCGGGCGTTCCTTCTTCCCTCTTCAAGTATGAAAATGATCCCAAAATGATGCAAGTCCGGATAACCCGGGAGACAAACTGTAAAAAAAAGTCAAAATAAATACCGATAAAAAAACAATCAAGATTTTAAAAAGCGACCCAATCACGGCGAATTTACGGTATACATAAATATTTAATACATAATTTTACTTTAGTTTTATTAATATTCATATTATACAGTGGTGACTTGAAAATTAAACTTTTCTAACTTACAAGTTGAAATCTATTCGTAACCATTGTAAATTCCTCCCTTTTACTGTCAAATCGCAGGTAGAATGTGGACAATCCAAAAAAGTAATTCATTTTCAACATGATTGTCAGCCACTGCAAACAATGCTTGGCGTCCAACGTATTTTTACTGCGGTTCACCATCCCGGGTTTTTCGTGCTCCATGTTAATGACCGAGCTTGAAATCTTCATAGTTTTTTCTCCAGGATTTCTAGAATCCGTTCAATATTTAAATGGAAAAACTTGCTGAAAAGTCTGACAGAGGAAAAGCAAACACTTGTGCAGAGAACACAAGAATGAGTCTGATGCAACAAGGTGTGTGTGTGTGTGTGTAAATTCGCACTTGAATAGCAAGCGGTGGAAAATAAAAGAAAGGAGAGGAACCTTGTCTCGTTAAAAATATTGCAAAGGGAGAGATGACAAAAGAAATGAGAAGTGGAGAAGGGTAGTTAAAATTTCGAAGCGAGATGAAACTCATTTAATAGCCCACATAAATACGTACACAGAATACGTTGTTCAAGTCGAGGATGTGAAATATGAAGCCTTTGGAAATTTTCTAGGTAAGTAATAAAATGCTGGACGCTTACTTTAAATTCTTATGGACAAGTTTGTATCTGTACAATGTGCAACACTACTTACATACATACAAAGTCGTAATTTATTTATGTACCTCCGTAAACATACTTTGCGAATACATAAACGGACGTACAAAGTAAAAATGTATGTACGAAACGTTCCAATAATGCTTTTACTCTAGGAGAAAAAAATGCTCAAAAACCAAAATTTTGTTACTTTTTTTTTTTAAAAAAAGGCACAATATATTAAATCGCTTAGAAAAAATCTAGTAAAAAAATCTCATGAAATTTTGACACGATTTAAGTCGAAAGTCTTAACAGTTTTGGCAAAATCTAATGAAAATCT
>JAQIVE010000019.1:0-79525 GCA_034698285.1 Sminthurinus bimaculatus
TGAAGAAATTCCTCTCTTGTGTTTAGTTTAACTTTTGTGACATTCCACTCGATCTTTTTGGACATTTTGAGTTAAGTCAATTTGCAATAGACAATAGGCATATACGTTTTTATGTATCACACATACAAATACCATACTGCAATTTGGAATTTCGTTTTTTACTATCAAGTAAAGAATAGACGCGGAGGGGACCCATCTAATAATCTCATGTTTGGTCGTCATAGGTATCACAACATGTCATAATTTGATATGATTTAAAATCATGATGTGATATGATAATGAATGATATTCATATAGAAAAGATACAGGATTTATCCACTTTTGTTTTTCCAAGATGAATTGTGTGGTCTTGAAAGACTGAAGTTGAGTCCCTTTTATTCCCAGTTTTTTTTCTATGTCGTCTTCTCTGTTGTCTCTAATGTAATGTGATATTGCATATAATATTTCATTATGCACGACACGAGTTCACATAAAGTTAAGATTAAAGTTGAATGACTTGTTGAAGATCACAAGCTGTATATATGTAGTATGTACGGGTACAAGTAAAGTGCTGTTGACTGTAGACAAAAGCCACAAGCTACATCTGGGATATCAATCCAAACTGTGCTAATAAATTTCATGATACATATTCGTATCTAAATAAAACAGTAAGATAATTAATTCGGTACCTTTGCATTTATACAAAAGTTCTATGCGCAAATGTAAAATTCGTTTGTGGATTGTGTATGTATACAAGCAAAAGTAAAGAAATTATATAAAATCAAACAGTAAAATTATTGAAATTTTTTTGAAGAAAACCCTTCGTAGACACCAGCGAAACGAAACACAACATAAAGATAGGAAGAAATCTCTGAATTCTGCTCCTATGTCGTTTGTAAATATCTATGAGTTATTGCTTTTTACAAAAATCATTCTTCATTTCTTTCTCTAAAAAGTGAAAGAAGGATGTGGTTGGATTACAATTGTCTAACTTAATATGCTTTCACCAGACTTGAGGCTTTCACAAGTTAAGAAGATGTTAAGTGATTGTAATGAATTTTGAAGTGAGAATGAGTGTGTACAAAATCTCCTATTTACTCTAACCTACCGTCTCTGTCTTTCATGCTCAGTCACGATAATGAAGATAAAAATGAAATTTGTATGTGTCTCGTATGTTTATGCTTGTGTGAGGCTTGTGGCACCTTTATCCACTCGACAAGCACAACAATGGGACATTTATATCACGGTAGTTTTTACAAGAGTTTTTGCCACTGCTTTTTTTACCCTCATCATCCACTTTTCTACCTGGGATCCCATGGAAATTGGAAAGGATCCCCATACAAAACATATTATGCGATGTACCTTCATGTTTTGGTGTACTTGAAAAAAGTTAGGGTATTTTGTAGGAATATACACACATGTAAAGAATAAGTGTGCTCTATTGTAGCTGCCTGATGTTGGTGCCTGTGTGTGAAAAAAGAGGGTTTGCCTTTTTATGCAAGAGCATCCATCCATCTCTATTTATACTGTGTACATACATTATGTAAGTGAGCGGGCTTTGAGACGCGTGTATTTTCCTTGCCGCGAACAAGGCTTCGTACACAGGCTATAAAGAAAAACTTTAACTCTGCATAATAAATGTGCCCAAGTAGCGACCCTTTTTATGCCTGTAATTTTTCAACAAGCGTCGGCTAAACTCTACATTTTTATATGGTAGGTAACCTAATAATATGTAGTTCACGGAATGAAAAGGTACAAAGAAAAAGCGACACAGGAACGGGGCTGCTGTTATACAGGCTCGAAAGGTTAGTTGATTGACTTAATCCCAATTGAACCGCAACGTGTGTGTGCATATTTATATATGTACACACCAATCTCGAATGCTATGATTCAGATGTAAATTTTGTTGTATTCTATCAACATTTGTTTCATACACTAAATCATGGCGTGGAGCGTGTCATCAACACCATTGTGGCATAAGTATTTGTAATTTGTAATCTCAATTACCTGTCGAAAGAACTCGAGCAAACTCGGAGAATCCGTTGAGCTGACGGACATATTGTAACCAATTTTTGGTTATTTTTTAGACTTTTCTTTAATATTCTGTAGTGTCAAGTGTTTCATGTTCTGTCGCAAAAATAGTGGCAAAAACTCCGCCTTTCGATTTCCAATTTGCTAGCAAACATGTTGCATATTTACGTTTTCATCAAACTACAGTGTGTGTACATACATTTAATCATCTTCAGTATACCTGTAAAATATAAAGATCATCGAAGAATATGTGAATCCAATATTATTTAAAATAATGACTGCGATGAAATCATCAATGAAGTGGTAGGTGTTGCAAAGGAAAATTCCGTGTTCTATTCTTCATTAAACATCAATTTTTGTGCACGGATAACAGAGTAATGGGAGAGCCATAAGAAGAGAATACGAAAATGATGGAATGCTTGTAGGTAAAAGGTCATTAAGTGATAAAATCAACAATCGATACATTATTATTTTCATTATTATGTATTTTGTACTGTACTATAGGAAAAACTGGATATTTCATACTTTTATTTTATTGTATCAATAGAACCCCGTTTGCAAATCTTTTCTCAATGTTTTTCTCAATGTAGAATGTAGCATTGAATAAGCGTTTTTGTCTCATCTGAATTTTTTTTAAAATTTCTCTCATGTGGTTTTCCAGGCATACTGTTTTCAAAACTACTAAGTTTTAAAAGTAAAAAGGTCTAGCTTTAAAAGTTACACTCTTTCAAACTCATTAGTAAACCACATTTTTTCTGTCCATTTAAAGTTTAAACGGATAAACGAATTTTTAAAAAAATTATGGCGGTGATGAGAAACTTCCGAAAAATAAGGACTTCCTATTTTAAGATAAATATTGAAATATTTGTATAAACAGTGGACCAATAATAATAGGAACTCACAATAATATACGAGGAAAAAATGCTCATGTTTGTGTAGATGCATGTAAATTTTTCTGAAAAGTAACTACCAAGTTTGCGCATTAAAAAACGTATATTATTTGTTGCTTCTATTGAAGAGAAATAAAAATAATCTGATGGAGAACATAGGGGAAATATTTTGTTCACATACAGCAAGACAGCATAGCAGTCAAAGAATGAACAAGAGTGAAGAAGAATTATTATGCTTCATAGGCCAAACTTTACGTAAGATATGTATTTTTTACCTGTATATAAGAAGGTAGTAGAGAAGGGTTAGTAGCAGAGCAGAATGCAGAGAGGGGGTGAATGGGGTTGAAAGAGAAGCCAAGGGTTACATACTTACAAATACTATACTGTACATATCAAAGCGTTTCTTCGTTGTTGCATATATGTATGCACATGTATTCTTTATCTATTTTCCATGGGCAAGGTGCCTTCCAGATTGTGTCCCGTGTCTCATCCTCTGGCCCCTCTCAGTTTTTCTGTCGAACAGAAGAGCTTTTCAGTGCCCCTCTCAGTTTTGATCTGACCAGATACCCAACCCACCACCACCATACCACCACCAAACCCTGAGACAAACTATCCGTTCAACATACACACACAAGTAAGCGCATAACAGCTCACACAGAAAAGGGCCACATACAATATAATACAATAGAATAGACTAGAAGACGATACAATAGAATGTAACAATACACGTGATTGCACTCATCATTACCGACACTTGACTTGGTCATCGTCACAAGTTGAATTCGTATTTATTTTCAGTATCAGTATAGTACTAAATCTGGCAAGGACATGCCTGTGAACTTCTCAAGATCGACTTCTTGACCATATATTGGCATTACATACATATCTAGTACATACTACAACTAGAACTTCTACTACCCCTTTTTTACTGGTACTTCAGTTTACTAGTTCGACATAGGATCAATAATGTATGGATTCTTTTGATCCTGCTAAATCAACAGTAACTTAAATACATTTTTTGTGCCTAATAAAAGATAATATAATAAGATTTAAAAATAAAGACTGCAACTAAAGTATGCAATTTAGTGAGCCGTATGTACTATCAAAATATTTGATGAGTTTATCATCATCATATCAATAATTTCTCGAACTTGAAAATACTATTTTGTTTTTTTTTAAATTTGAGTTTTATTCTTTTAATCAGTAAAACGGAATTACACAAACGGCTACCGGTGTTGTCAATGAATAATTACCATTAAATCATTCAAAAACAAAATACTAAAAAAACAGTGATGTTACGTAGAAAATTATAAAATAAACCTGTAGAAAATTCGAAAGAGCAGTGCTGTTTTGTTAAAGTTCAATATAGTTATAATTTTGTTCCAATTTTGTTGTTTTACTTGTTGCTTCCGCTCAATAAATTGTTTAAAAAAATTGTGCCTATTAATATGTAAAATCAAATATTTTAAAATTCAGTGATCATAAGTGAAACTAAGGAGTTCTTAGAAAAACACAACATTCAGTGATTATTGAAGAGCAGCTAACTGAACGTGCGCATACAATTATGCTATAAGATATTTGAGGAGTAATCTTGTGATTTGGAGTGACTTGCGGTTTGTGTGTGTTGACAGTTTTATTATTGGATTCGCCAAAATTCTTCTTGTGAACATAGTTTTTCCATCGTTATATCTGTGACAAACTTTGGATTTGGAGCTTCACAAGCTTTAAAGTATGTCTTAATTACGTTTTACGAACTTTTTACATTAAATCTGCTAAAATTAAAAAAATATTCCGTATCGATGCTCTAAGTGAATGAATAGTAAGAGGACGAAAATTATTTTTTCCTGATGAAACAATGCATTTTTGGACGATGTTTCAGCATAGTTTGTAGTTAATAATATTATTTCTTTATCCTGAAAATAGAATTTATTCCAAAATAGTAAAATATATATAAAATAAAGTCCACGACAATTTATCCATACAATTGCGTGTACATTCCGCTGTGAATCCTTAAAAACTCTGAGCCTGTTAGTCATTGCTCTTGAAAGGTAAATTTTTGGTCTCTTAGGCGTACTTATCGGATTACGAGCGTAGATAGTCTTTAGTTTTCATATGTTTTAGTCACAGTCCTATTTTGATATGTTGTAAAGTGCACTCTTCGGCGTATACATATACTATTAGCAAGATATGTACAAGATATGCACTTAAGTTTTAAGGTTTACATAAGTTTTAATCCTGTGTAATGTAGCAAATATACAAGCTGCTCAAAGGAGTTTCTTTTTTATGAATACCGAATCAAGTAGGAATAGATATAAATATGTACTGATGACTCCTGGACTCAAGTCGGGTAAAAAATTTCAGTTCTTGCGTCTTGATTCTACTCTTATGATATTTGATCTTGATAATGTGGCCACTAAAGTTTTGAAAAAAGAGATCATAAAAAGTAGGGATTCATTTACTTTGTGGTACATCCTACAATCTTCTTGGATTAATTTCTATAAAAAGAGAAAGAAAAATAAGATAAGAACATTACGCTTACGCGTTCTCTGTGTCTTTCTCGCTCTTTCTTCCTCTCTCTCTCTCTCTCTCTGCTTAAGAATAATTCCAAGAGTTATAATTTTGATATAAGTTGATCCATAATATTATTTATATTGCTTGTATGCACAAAAGATATTCGCTTTCTTCTTTTTAAGTATATAGTTCAAAACTAAACTTGAGACTCGAGAACTGGACTAAATTTATTGTCATATTGAATATTAAATTTCATAGAAAATCCGTTCTGACGACAAAGTATTTTTTTTCTCTGGGAGGATTATATTGTTATCTTAGGTACACAATGTACCCATCGTTCATTCAATGTAAATTAGGAACATGGTCCGACTAAAAGTCAGGATGTATATTTTTTTACGGGTTTATGTATTATTAAACTTTTATCAAGATCGAGCTCAGTTTCTTAGTACCTCGAGCAATATTCGCCAATGTTGAATGCAAACAAACACGAAATATATGGATACGAGTTACTTTATCATTGTTGTATATTTCTAGCAGTCAATTATTTGCACAATAAAATGTTTATTTTAATGAATTTGAGCAAAATTCAAAATTGAACAGGGTTAAAAATGTAACCCCTTTTGTTTGAAGTAAATAGACAATCATTGTAGAACTTCAATTTGAGACACTTTCGACGGAGAGCTACGAAATAAAAAACTATGGATAAAGATAAAGTTTTAAACATTTGATGTATGCTGGTAAAAAAGAAGATTGATGATATAAAGTTTTAAAAAACAAACTTTTTTTGGTCTGAATGGAACAAAATAATAAGAGAGAAAGATAGAGTGTTCATTTCAAGCTTGAGGTTTAAGATGTATTTCAAAAAAAACTATCTCCGTATGATATACTGCTACAATAGCTATTATATATATATATATTGTATATTGTACAATAAATACAGTGTTAAATGAAGGAGACAGCCATTGTAGAGTCTAGCTATACAAACTATGTAACATCCTTTAACATATGTATACACCTGAAAAAGTATGTAGTCGCTCCGTAAATGTTTACTCTGTGTTTGTATTACGTATTACAATTATATAACATTATCGTACATGTCATATGGGTTTTAGACTTAAACTTATGGAACGTACAGTTTGAAACTTTGAGCTTTTCTCCTTTTGGTCTAAAGCTTTAGATTGACATCAAGATGTAGTTCAACGATGACGTTTTCTTCTATTTAATTGAAAAAGAAGATGGATGTTTGAAGTTTAGTTCCCAACGGACACTCAGTGTGTTATGCGATGTTGTTAGAGCTGTTACATAAAAAGAAACGAGAGAGGCAAAAAGATATTGAATGATACGAAGAAAGAGAAACGGGCAGAAGGAAAGAAAAGACTGTACACTGTACACATAAGTGCAAGAGTCTATATACTATCTATGAAAAAAGATGCAAGATGCCATGCGGATAGGAAGGGTGGTGACCTAACGTTATTATGGTCAATACTTCAGTCATCATCATCTACAATAAGAAAGAGCAAAGGAAGAGCCCAGTAAAATATTGTCAGAATTTGTGTTTCCTCATACATGTGTGTGTGTGTCTAAAAGTCTCTCCAAGTAGAGTTAGAATAATAATAATAATATATATATGGATAGAATATAATTCTCTGGCGATGAGTTTTACATACACTGTCGACAATTTTTCGTGATTGTTCATGGATGATGGGCTGTGATGTAATGTGTGTGAGTGTCTGAGTGAGTGAATACCCATGTATTATTCTGCATTTTATGTGTATGTGCCTGTGTGAGTATATTTCACATGTACACACATTTTTACATCATTACGCGGTTGCAGTGTACAATAATACACGGTTGAATACATAATAAATGTTCAGAGAGTTTCCATCAAAATACCGTAGAGATGACCCTGCAGCAACAAACACTGCTCTTCAATTTTCACCCTTAATTGGACTGAAAAATTCTGCATGTTGTGAGTGAATGAGTATGTTTCGCTCTGTCTGACTGTCCGTCCGTCTATCTCTCAAAGTTCCACAGTTCATTTAGAAAATGCGCATGGGTGTCTATGTGTATAATATTTTTTTCGTTGTTCTGTTTCTTGGTCAAATCACAAACATTCATAGAAGACAATACGTATGAGTGTGTATTCTATAATATAGATATCCAGCATTTTTGAAACTACCAAAAGACCAAAAGTCATAAAGAGACGAGAGAATACTGCTTTGCTTTTTTGTCTTACAGTGCAGCAAAAAGAAATAAAGAGACAGAGAGAATAAATGTGTGTTTCCCTCACAGTCAAATTGAACTCTCTGGACTGTTCCTTCTGTTACTTTTTGTTATGTTGTCCTGTCTTGTGTTCAGTTTCAGTTTCTTTTTGTGAGTTTTCTGTAAGGTAGATTGCAATAAGACAGGCAGACAGATGAAATGGCATTTACCACAGAGATATAATAATTTCCTATATTCATTCGTATCTTTGAGTCTGTAAGCACTGTTCCTGAGTTTGTCCATTCGGTAGCATTCGTACTCTCTGCCTCATTCTTTTACATGTAAACTTTTCTTATATCATTACACTCTTGACTTCATTTGGTCATTTTAGTTTTTGCTTTTTTTATTCAACTGGGTTCATCCGATGAGGAGACAAAGAACAACGAGAAGACCAAAAAGAGTTGTATTCCCATTTCCTTACTAGTTTCTATGAGACGAATGTAACCTTAAGAGTACAGTTGAGTGCCGGGTTAGATTTGGGTTTGGACTTTGCTTGAATATGCAATGTCTCCTTCGCTATCTCTCGCTCGTAAACATACACTTCCATTTACCCATTTACTTACCTTCGCCGAGCTTTATGAAGAAGATGAAAGAGTGGATCCAATAAAAAATGGAATTAAGGATTATATTCTATATAGAAGTACGCTGATGTCTCATCTTCATAATGTTTTAAGTCACACAAACACAATTATCCAATTCAGTGTTCTCTTTCCCTCTTCCACTCTATATAGCGATAAGTATTATGTATTAACGCTTCTTCCGACAATCTTTCCATTTGAGTTTCTTTCTCTCTCCCTCTCTGTGCCTAATGGCACCGAGCATCAATGATGAGAAATAAAAAAAACAGAAAGCTAACCATATAGGATGAAGGAGACGAAAAGTATTGTACTATTATTTTAGATTATTAAATCTGCACAGTTTTTGTGTACATGCGGAGTATGCTTGAGTGTGAACCGTGAATAAATTTACGGAGTGCCAATGCCAAAGCGGTTGAATTTTTATACGTTGTATATTTTGAATTGAACATAAAAGAATATGGTTTACGAACTGCATTTTTTCTCGTCATTAATCTAATTCTATGTAATATTGTATGGTACGTGTTCTGTCGTATACACAATACACATGTGATGTGCAAATCGAAGATATGATGTGTGTAATGTGATGAAACGGATTGATTTTTTCCCCTTCAACGAAAGAGTAGTGAATTAGAGTTAGACTTCATGGAAAAGTAGCATAGGGGAAAATATAAGAAAAAGTATTGTAGTAGCTAGCATCACCACACGCTTTGGTACAATCAAAGTCAGAGTGGGAGGGAAAAGAAAATAAAATTTGAGATACAAACCTTAAACAAAATTTACAAGTAGAAACGGACAATACGGGGAGCAGAATGAGAATGAATCTAAGCTATGCTGGAGGAAGGAAATCCATTTCAAGAACTGAGAGTTGAATTCACTGTGTATGAAAAGCTTTAGGCTTCGACTTTTTTATTATTTTGAAGTATAAAATATAGTTTTTCGGCTTGGCAATAAGAATTGACTGCCATTTACTCTTCATTGTGAAAAAATAGGAGTGGTTCAAATCAGATCAATGTATATGTACGTATCAGCTGATTTTCTTCTTTCTTTTTCATATTTCGAGCACTGTTGTCGTACATTTTTAGAAAATATATTATATTCACGAATACATGTTTATTTGGATGTACGCTAAAAAGAATTGAACCACGCCCTGTTACAATACATAATAATTTTCTACAGATATTGTATTGCCATGTATACATGTATGAAACTCTTTTTGAGACACAGAAGTTTTAAGGAATCTAAACTAGAAGCTCAGTGCGATTATGTGGACGACAATGTTGTCAAACTTCGTTTCCTTATACACGTTGTTGTTGCCGTTGTAACTGCTATTATGCATATCTATATATACTACCGAATATCTCCTCTTCATTCCCGATAAATTTACTTCAGTACATTTCTTTATTTATGAGATGTTTGGGATAGCGATTGTACATCTACTGTAGAATCAAGCCAGACGTGGGCTCGGTGGGCGGAGTTATCTACTCGTAGTATTTGTTTTTCAATGGTTCCATTCTTAATTTCATTGAAAACCATTGAAAAACAAATACTACGAGTAGATAACTCCGCCCACCGAGTCCACGTCTGGCTTGATTCTACAGTACGCGATCATATAATCAGACTATGGTACATTGGTTATCGCCCTCACATATTAGCACTCTTTTCGTAAAAAATACAGAAAGGGGCATAATATAATATGCATGATTGTGATTATGGTTTTAAGTTCTATCGATCGATCGATTGATCGAAATATACGGTTTAAATCATGAAAGCTCAACAGGTAGAGAAAGAAAGAGAGAAGGTACTAGTTAAAAAGAGGAAGAGACGGAGAGAAGCAATAGAATGTACTAGGTTTAAAGAGGAAGAGAGTGAGACGTTGAAACAGAAGCAAAAGAGTAGTAGTTGAAATTGAGGAATGTAGTAGTAAATTATAATCTAATCCTGCACAAAATTCTATCTTTCTCATTCTCTCTCTCTCTCTCTCTCTCTCTCTCTCTGATCTGATTCTATCTTTCTTATCAAATTCTAATTTCATTCCCAATCTCATTCTTATTCTGCGCATAGACGATGGACGTAAAGTAAAATGGAGGACCATCGTTCGTTAAATCTGCTTTTTGAAGGTTGTATAATATATTACGTTTTTTTTTGAATCTCTCGCTTCGTATTGGATACTTTAGGAACAGTCGGTTGCGCGTAACGATAATATGACAACGAGGGGAACGATGAATTTTTATAGTAACAGACGAATGTAGAATGCAGAAAAGATATACGGAGACGAAGAAAAGATTTAAAAGAAAGCTATTAAAAAGGAGAGTAGTATGTATGCTCATAGAAGTCTAACTGAAACGAAAAACGAGGGGAGGAATAAATGAATGAGGATTTTTAACACTGTTCTATTATTTGTTTCTTTTGCAGAATCCAAGCTGATGTGAAGATACAGCCTCTAGAGCTATTTACAAAAGGTCTTTCATCTGCATAATAATAGTAATACTACTACGGCAACGACTACTCTACCCTACAACGACCACCTATCCTCTACTACTACTAACCTGGCTCAATAGTTGTCAAGCAAGAATTTTAGCCAGGAAGAGAGAAAAGGAGGGGCGTCTTTAGTTTTACTGGATCCAGTACCGTCAGCATATTTGGATAAAAAAATATCAGCCGTTTTTAAAAGGAAGGGGAGAAACGAAGAAAGGAAGGAGAAAAAAGTGAATAGTATAAAAATTGAGCTTTCACTATTTCCATTGTGTCATAGTGAGCCAAGATTATCAAGAGAATTTTTTGAGATTTTCCGTCGTCACGACGCTGATTGAAGCGGGTCGGGTGGAGGAGCGATTTTCGTCCTCCACGACTGTCTCTACGGGAACCTCCTCTTCCGTCTCGTGTGATCCTCCAATTTGGAGTGAATTTCGGCGTATGTCGGAACTAGAAACTGTAGTCACCACTGCGCCGTCGCCTTCGTCTGCTTCGGTGGGCCATGCCCCTGCCATTTCTCTAGCCTCTGCTTCAGAGTGGAGATCCTTTGTCTATGAAAACCCTATGACAGTTGCCACAACTGCCATGCTCAATGTGAACGGAGTCACTGATGATCCCGCCTCCCAGTCAATTTACTATGATTATTATGGCAAAATCAAACAAGATCCACTAACTACAGAATCAACTCACACTGCTGAAATCTGGTCGTAAGTAAAATTTGTTGTCTTTGCATTAAGTTTTTTTTCTTCCACTTGAAATCTACCACAACGTTTCTTTATTAATTACTGTGTATGTAGACATTTTCATTCATTTGTTTCTTTATTATTCATTGAAGCAAGCGGAACTATATAGGAACTCTATATTGTACATTATCTATACTCGCAAAAGCAACAACAGTGTTTGTCTCATAATACGAAGGAGTAGTTGTTTTGTTGTTCCAGATGATGATGCGTATTGTGAATCCGGTTTCGCCTATTTACCGGTATTGTTTCCTTACCTGTTGTTCATATTATTGCATCACATGCGCTTTTTTCCCTAATGCACATGTATCCTGTGCTCTTCTTCGATTCTGATTTACTTGCGTAAATGTGATTTTGAACAACTTTCTTTTTCCACAAGCGACAAGTCCAATGAGTATGACTGTGGATATCTGTACGCGTGTGTGCATATGCATATGTATACTTAGTACATACGCGTTTCAACTTAATTCCAAAACAAACCGGCCTGAGCACCTACCCTATGCTCTTGTTTATCTTGCTCACCTTCCCATAACCCAGTACTATGTTTCTATATTATACAATAGTTGATAGTACATACAGGCGTACAATGTATAATTTACGTGCACAATAGAAAGAATAGTAGTGTAACAATTTTTCTTGGAATTCCAGTTCCCTTTTCTATCTATGAATGAGTAGAGTAGTTTTGAGTTTTGAACGACGTGGTTGGTACGTGTACTGTAGGTTATTGAAAGGAATAGATAAAGAAAGGGAAACAGGTCGGAAGGAACAAACGAGCGTAAAATTATGTGTGCTACAGTAATTCAAAGAGGCTATAAAGAGCATATAACGAGCGTTTGTGGGTACTGTGTAAACACGACCATATTTATTTAATTTATTGGTAGTAGTTTATGCCTGTACTCTCGTGTTGTTTATCTTGTTGTAGTGGAATTGACATCAAGTTACCACCAAGTCTTTTATGCGCACACTATTACTTATTACGTGGTCGGGAAAACAGCGTAAACTAATTAATGCCTAAACGCAGAGCACTTTTGCGCATCAATTTTTACCCATTTTAGCATTAACATGAGTGTGTTTGTTCTACACCGTGTCTGTAGTACCTATACCTACGTCAACTATCTATGTATAAATACAGGATAAAGTCTTAAATAAGAAATTTTTGGAATTTTCTACTGTGACATCATTGATCGATGAAAAATAAGCTGTTACATTTTAGAAATACATAGACTGCATGGTAAAACAATGAGATGTTGTTGTAGTTGATGATGTCGAAAAAGTTCCATATACTATACTGGTAACAAAGAAAAGCTTTTAAATAATATAAGTTTTAATGCTGATTAAACTTTACGGAATGTTGAGATTGAAATAAAAGAGCCATGGATAAATAAGCAATGAAAACACTTGATTTAAAATAGAAGGTAGTATTATTGTTATTTTCAAGTGCAGAGGATGGCAATAAATATTCGATAGTTTAAACGTGTACATATGAACATGGATTCGAGTATCATATGTTTATAGGTTTTTTATTTAGGTATGCATTAGATTTAGTTGATATTTTATTCTAGTAGGGTCTAATGGCTAATAAGCAAAGATGGAGATCCTCGGACTCCTTCACATCAGATATCGTTTTATTTTATGGGAGGTAGTATCTTGTTTTTTTTTCTCTCTAAAGCTCATACTCAGTAATTGAACTAGCACGTCCAGATTTGCATACGAATAGAACTTGATTCCAGAGAGAAACTTAAAAAAACTTAAATATTCTTCTTGATCATTTCGTGTACACAGATTCTTTTTCTCTTATAAATATGAGTATATTATGTACCTGTAGATGTTAGCATCTCTTTTGCCAGATGTTGTTGATTTCTTATCTTCGTCATTATCTCCTAATGTCCACATGCATTTTTTCACCAAAGTATAGTATGGCATAAGTACGTTATGTAAAATTTCAAACGGAGGTATTTCAATTTTTTCCTCCCATACTATACTTTTCTACTAATCAATGCATACTAGTAAATCATGATAAAATATAAAGGCAAAAAGTCAGTCGATGTGTGTACAATGCTATTAAGGCCCAGTTGTGCGAATAATGATAAACAGATCTCTGTTCATTCGCATTTTTCAAAGACTATTTTTTATTTTTTAATATTATGTATTATTTTGATGGATAAAAGGAACGATGACAATGACAACGATTTTATTGCGGCGTTTATTAGGTACAAAATGCACAAAAATATTTTCAAGCAAAAGTCCACTTGGATTATTATTTATCCTACCGCTCATTGAATGAAGGCAATAACAAGAAATCAGATTCTTTACACAAATTAGTTTTTCTTTGCTCATTTTATTTACTACTATGTGCTGCATAACAACATGTACTCACAATAGTATAAAAGACAAGATAGGCAGAAAAGTTAAATGAGACGGAAAGGGACTTGAGGGGTAAATGATGAGCTCCAATATCATCCTTGACTTGGCTTGATTTGAGTAATTGCTTGGATACTTTTCAAAAATAAACAAACTCGACACGCAAATGGTAATAGCATGATATGGCTTACTAATAAGAAATAACGTTCCATTCTATCCAAACCAAAATTGAATATAGATAGAAAGTTAGAAAGACATTCTAGTGCTACAAAGTTAGAAATGAGAAATGAACAGATGTGTATTTTGTTCATTTATTCGTTTTCACGCTTGTTGGAAATGCAATTTTTTTCGTTTCGTAATTTAATTTAATGTAATTCACTATGAACGGCAATTTACTAATAGGTCTGTCTTGAATTTGAATTTGAGTAAGTACAAAGTACGTATACAGCAATGCGTAATAGACAGAGAGATATATTACAGTGACAAATTGTTTACCTTTTCGCCTACCTTTTACAGTGAAACACACAGGACTAATTTTTAAATCATTAATAATTTTCATTCGTAACTCATCGTCGTCATCATCATCGTCATCGTTCCCTCTCCCCCACTCTCTCAAACTCTGCATAATGGGAATACACATAACTAGCAGTTTAAAGTTTAGTCTCTGTATGTGAAAGCTTTTTACATAAATTTGAATGATAAAGAATTAATTTTTACCTTTTACAAAGTGTTATGTAGTCTACACACAGTAAGCATGCTGTCGCGTTGCCTGTTTTTGTGATTCTACTAGATTTTCGCTCCTACCTGTAATATACTGCAAAAGTCATTCACGGCGAAGGAAATACAAAATATAAAATATATCATGTATATAAAAAGTTAAAAACCTTTTGGGGAATTCATCATACTCAAATGTTCAAGATTCATCAGAACATCTGTAATATGTGTGTAAGGAACAAACCGATAACAGAGAAAATATTTTTCAGCATTTTAATGTGCCGAGCAAAGACAGAGCCTGAGCTGAGTTTAAACCCATAAGAACAAGAATGAAAACGAAATATAATAAAGAGATAGCCCTGGCACATGATCTATTATGTGCATACGATAGAATAATAGATTTTTTTTCTCCTCGCCCTGAATATTATTCTGCACACATAGGCTCAGGGAACAACAACGATAAATGTGCATATCATCTCATCCTTACTATGTTATAAGATAAACACTACAGTACTTATCATGCATATTCGAATTTTTATATCTCATGTGCATATATTTTGTCTACAGTCTACACACCACATACATATTAACTTCAAGGGGGCTAATGGTGATGGTAGTCTCTGTATGAAGCATGTACTGTGTGTCCATGTTGGATGGATGATGTATGGACATGTAAGTCTTCGTCATTGAGTAACGTAATAGTGATTGTCTTGCATGAATTCAGAATCTGATTCTTTATTCTTTATCTGTATAGTTTGAGTGCATACTCCACTGTGTACAAAGTTATCACGTATGCAAAGGGAACCACATAATATTCTGTGCATATTTTTATGTACATACGCACCGTACACATACATTTTGCTCACCTCTGTAAGAGCAACGGAGACTTTTTTTCCTTCATTTGACTACATTGTTATTGTTGTGCATGCATGCTACATTGGTACTGCATGTTGAATAGGGAGAAAGAAATCTTGAAGTAAAAGAAAGAAAATTCTAGGTTCTATGAAATATGGAGGAAAATTACCATAATAATGGCATCTCTACGTAAAATGCGAATCGGTTTACAGATTTGTGAATGTACATATTACATATACTGCATGTATACATGATAGTTATACGTGGAGATGGACGACGGACCGAAGAAGAAAGAAATTAGCATGTATGGGAAGACCTACGTGGTGCTCAATTGTACACAGCAGGCATTGGGTAGCTCTTGGAATAACATTAGCTCCATCACCATCAAATCTACCATCTTCATCATCACCACCCTCATTTCACGATGGCATTATATTTATGCCCTGTGTGTGAACAGACCACTGTAACTGTAGGACACTGGCCAAAAAATCTAACAATCATTCTCGTTACTCATCTCCTACGAAAATTCCCTAAATTAAACTAATCAAAAGGGTCCTACTTTCTTTGTGCCCTTTTGAATTAAAGTTCTTCATAGGGCGCTTAAGATATGTACTTAATGTTTAGCAGTACAGTGCTGAAAAAATTAGAGCAGAACAATAGCAGGATATCATCGTCTGATTTTGTGTATTCTCGTAATATTTTTTTGTTGTGGAAAAGGGTCTTTAATGTAAGTCGAATTTCGAGTTGTAAAACTTTAACAGTAAACAATACAAACAGACATCCTCCCTAAGGGGTATACAACAATACTACACTAACAATATGTATCGCAACAGTATGTACCTATTTAAAACTTAATTATTCTATCGTCACATGTAATATTATTCAAAATTGGTATTTCGTTATTCCTTCTTATTGTGTTGCATCAACTAGGGGACATATCAGGTCATTATACGTTCCATTTGGTTGCTACCAAGGTATATTATGTCGGTGAATATGTACATGATACGTAACATAGTTTATTTAAAGAATTTATAGCATACCAGACCAGCTGGTCAGTCATTTTTTTCAAAAATAAAGCTTGCCAACAAAATGTATACAAAATATTGTAGTGTATAATGAAAACGATGATGTTAAGGAGAGTATGTTTACAAACATGTATTATATTACGTTGACTGTAGTTTTTGGACAGTCTACGGTAAAGAACCTACCGTACATATACATAACATAAAAGTGTCGTTTAGTTTGACCTTACTTGACTTGACTTGAAGACACAAGCATGAGATATAAACAGAACTAGTCTGCTAATAATGCTTTTTCAATGTATGTACGTCGAGGGTGAGGGGAAGATTTACCTTGATTTTTCTAGTTATACGTAAATATATTTCTAACTATCCACCTGTCATCTAATATTTTCTTCAAAAATTGACCGCATGTCCTATTATATAATGCACATACACAGTACAGAGCTAATATGATTCCATACACGCCATGGCACACCATAGAATGCCATGGCTTGGCTTGACTTGGATAGACGAAACAAGACATGCATGAACGTCCCATGATTATTTCTCTCTTTTACCTCTTTGCCTTCTTCGTCATCATTATCATCATTATCGAGTTTTTTTCTACTTGGTTAACAAAAAATGTATGTTATACAATATTAAGTTTCGTCATCAAACAAAAATCTACACTCTTGTCCCCTCCTGGCTCGCAAAATTTTATAAACTATATATATGCATTGCATTTATACAGCTGGGCAGATATGCTTGTGTACCGACGAGAACACGGAGAGAAAAGCAAAAAGGTGCACAGTTATTTTCAGATTAGATTTTATTTTCTTCAAAAACGCATTCTTTTCTCTTCTTTATTTTGCTGTGTTTTCTCAACGTTGAGACATGTAACTTGCTGATAGCGAGAAAAAGCAGAGAAAGAAAGAAAAAAGACAATCGTTGTATTTATGACGCTCACCAAGGATTATGCATTGGAGATAGAAGGAATTTCGGGATAACGGGTTTCGTTCGATAGATTGTCCTCTTCTTTTATTAGATGCATCTACATAATATTATCAGTAAATCTTCATTCAAATGTGATTCTCTCTTCTTATATGTCAAAGAATTCTAGAGTCAACATGAGATAAGTATAATACTGAGAAATAAGTGCGAGTACAGTATAATAATATATAATATTATAAAGAATACGACGGGGAATTTTAAATCGAAATAAAATACATATTATTATGCATGATTTGTTTGTCTGTCTGTGTTATCCGAAGTGTACTGTGCATGTTTCTTTTGGTTTGTTATTTGTTCTTCTTCTTCTTAGTTTAACATGTGAGATTGCATCGAGCATGAAATACTAATTGAGTTTGACGTTAAAAAAATCTTTTTATCGTACAATTCGTACAGATAGTATATCAGGCAGTATATACTCCACAGAGATACAGAGAGAAAAATTGCACGTTCAAAAAAAAATCTCCTGAATTGTGGAAAAGGTAATTTGGTTCTGAAGAGTATACAAGAAATAGAAATAATGGGTAAAATGTGAGACAGTTGTGTTGGGGGAAAAAGATGAAATCTCTTCAACTCTTTCTTTTGCTATTTCTTCCTTTCTTTTGCTGTCTTTCTGCGAGAGCACGGACAGCAGTAGTATCAAACCAAGTAGTGATAGAAATAATAATTATAATAATGATAATGAATGGCACAAAATATACACAATATCTGTACTTGTAGTTACAAGTTTGTATGTGACGAGGGTCGAGAGTTGAGGAATAAAATTCTCTCGACTTGTTTGTGTGTTGATCTGGACTGAAGTTTAGTCGTGATGGAGGGAATAAAAATCATTCTGACGTCCAGATTATTAACCACGTAAACCACAGAGTTGAAAGGTTGGATGCACATTGCAAACGCATTTTATTTCTCATATTATTGTACATTCTCATGTGTACATAAAGTATATAATATGGCTTTGTATTATGCGTTTCTGCTTTGTGTTACATTTCCTCAACCCTTTACAATGGTATGTATGCATGTACACTACACACATATCGATATTCCTACCGCCTTGCACTATTGTACACTGCCTTGGAGAAGCTCTCATATTCTATTCCATTCTTTTTGAAGACAAAATAGTCGAGCAGAAGCAACACGATATAAGTAACCAAGCTAAAGAAATGAGAGAAGAGAGTACGGGAAAAGTATTCAGCAAGCACTTTTTGTATTTTGTAGCTTTAAATCTACTGATGACCATTGATTTACAGTATTCTGTGCATTTTCAAGTTCCATATAAAAAACAGCATTGCTACATTTGAGCTCTTCGTGGTCTTCTTCATGTTTTTCTTATAAAACTCTCGACAACATGCAATATGATATGAAGTGATAGTTACATTATGATTATTATTGTGAAAGATACTTCATGACTCAAAAATATTCCACCTTCATGTCATATAATATCTTCACAGATGTTGATAAGTACGTATAATGCACACCACATAGAAACGGAAATTGTGTCATACGTTTTAGACTGTTCAACGAATGTGTGTACAACGTGTATGTATAATGTATATCATACGATTTATAAAAGTTCAGAGTAAATTAGAGAAAATCTGTATAATGCTAATAATCAAATAATGAGTATGAAAAGAAAATACATTCAACAGAAAAATATGACAAAAAATTCACCATGCAAATATCTCTAATCCTTCATCATGAAGAACGAGAACATGAAAAAACACTAAACATATCTTAATTATAAGCCTTTGGCCCTGAATTAAATGTGGTAATATTCGTATTGACTGTGTGCTCAAAAATCAGTAAGCAGTAGACGACAATGGATATTATATTACTATTGACACCACTGTACGCTTTATTTTGTTAACGTGGGCCCTGTACACCAACACACATAGTATACTATATCATATATGGAAGTCACGTGACACATTTTGACTACCGAACTACTATACGTTGTACGTGTATTGATTAGACACGTTGTGGGTAACATATATGTCTTTACTGCATAGACGAAGAAAATTATTAGAATTTGATTAGTCGTTCATCATTCATCATTCGTCGTTTGATGGATGAGAAGATTAGCTAGACTGACGTGCGCACATCATATCATATCAAATCGTAGGAATGATGGCTATGAGAGTTGGAAGGCCATCATTCAGTACCATTAAATTTGTATACGAATAATAATAATTTAATGATAATAATACTAATAACGTAAATGATAGTTAAATAAATAAATGAACTGAATAGCGTAAAGTGTCGTATAATAATTTTGTTTACTATTGTGTCGATTGTGCATCGGTATTACTTACATGATGCTTGAAAACTTGAATTGAACTGAGAAGTATAGAAAGAAAAAGAAAATGGTCATGATCATATGTATAACTTTCAACTATGTATCTGTAATCCAAAAGACGGGCACAAGAGTAACTCAACGCCAATGTGCAAAAGTTGATTGCGAGCGTAATAACAATTGACACTCACTCACTCACGAGCACGCATATACATCATTGCATTGCCATGTTATGGAAAATGAAGCATTGGTTTCATTTTAAGTTAGATTATCTTTACATATGAGTGCTTTATTCCATCATCTGTTCTTTACCGCACTTTTTCATCTCTTGCCACAACAATAAAAAACGTATGCACGGTAAAGTAAATGTACCATATTGTTGTTACCTTCCGTATATAATGCGGCGATTATACGAATGCATGTATGCTATACCGCATACTATTGTAAATATGTATCATGATGTAACAAGTAATGGCTAATTATTCAAGTGAATATATCTATGAAATCGATTTTTAAATTCCGATTTTAATTTTTGTCTAAATTGAGTTTGCATTGATTGATACGCAAATCTCAGTATCTATCAGCTGAAATAATAGTCAACACAATCCATACATGTCCGGAGTATATAAGTAGCAGGAAATGTACAAGAAACGAGTGGTAGTACCAATAGGAAAAAACAGTACATATTGGGTAAATACGAACTGTGAGCTGAGAGTGAGCATTTACTTATTTGACTGAAAATGGAAGAACTCAACTTACACATCCATACCACACCATAAAAAACTTTTTTGTGAATTATTTAGGCATGTTACTTGTAATTTAAATTAGTTTTGGACATGTCAGCAGTAATACAAGTAGTCGTCATTTCGCTTTAATTCTATCTATATTTTGCTGCATAATGTTCGAAGAATCCATGTAAATGGAATGAGATACGGGAATAATAATAATATCCATACTGACAAAAATGGACAAAGACGTAAGTACGTGTCGCTCTGAAATGTATGGTTCCAAAGAGTCAGTTTTGATAGTATATGTGGATAGTTAAATTCAATACTTTAATTTTTTAATGATGACATTTTGGAGGAGAGGGAAGTGACGTCCAAAAAGATCTTCTGTCCACGAAGTCGTAATAATATAATAATATTATATGGATATGGAAATATTCAAACATGCCAAGATGGTTTCCACAATAATCATAATAATTGTACGTACGAATAACGAATAACAAATACGGGAATACTCATTATGTATTATTGCATGCCCAGATACATGTGTATTCGAAGAGGATGGAAGAAGAGACTGGATGAATTATGGAGGTGGACATGAATGTGGATGTCAGGTGTTGGAATTCAGCATATAGTAAAGTTGTTAAGGAAAGTTAAAGAGAGAGAGAGTAAGAGAGAAAGAGTACGTTTAAATTGTCTCCTACATGGATACGTAAATATATTATATCTGTATGGATACTATACACTATGCACACATAGACGTACTGTATACCAACTATACACATAAAGTATAAACTGTCATAAGATTTAAGGAGTACTCCAAGAGCTCAGAAATCAAGAACGTAAGCTAGCATCCACCAGAATGATCTTTTTATTACCCTTTTGTGTTTGTCTTTATTGTATGTATAGTACTTTTTTGTCACGGTTTGACAAAAACGAGAACTATTTGATCGGGAGAAAGAGAGGGGGAAAGAGTAGTATATAAATTCCAGCTCATGAATATGCAGATCATCACCCACTCATATTGTATCCTCATACATTCATGTTACACACCATGATAATAGTCTCATATAAGCAGTATTTTAATTCTCACTGCAATACTTTAAACATCTCCTTTTTGTAGGTTTTTACACCTTAAAAAATTGTAAACTAGATACAATAGTAACATAATAATTTATACACTAACTCATATAGCTCACCAAAAGCACTTTTCGCATGCATATACATATATTCGTGTAACCTTTATTTACAATAAACACAATCATACAATTTCGTCATCCATTATAAAGATTTCATTTTTCGAGCTTATTGAATTTTGAATTGAATTCTTTCTATATTGAAAATTTATATTCAGATAATATTGGTTATGTTGGATGTCTACGACTATCTCTATGGCTACGTTGAAATTTGAGACTTTGTCATGTAAAAATCTTTGTTCGTAAAATATTATGCATAGTATATTTATTTATTATGCACATAAATATTGTGCTCTCGCGTATGGGGTGATTCGTTAGAGACAAGAAAATGTATGAACGAAGAAGAACATGGGAGAGAGAATACCTTGATAATGAATACAGTTCTTGCTCTTGTACATTTGACATTTCACTACGGAAAAAAATATTATAACATAAATTGTGTAACAAAAAAAGGTTGGTTCCATTTGAAGACCACAGGAGGTAATTTTCTATCTGTGGAAATTTTATGAGGGAAAGGAAGATTTCTTTCTCGAGTATGTGCATTTACTTTCTTTCTCTGTACTTCTTCATGTCTTTTCCCACATGTGACATACACAAATATACTTCCTCTATGTTATTATGAAATGTACCGTACAGATACATTACGAACATCACCATGAGTTTGAATTTTAGTTTGACACATGGCCATAGGGATTCTTATGCGTACATATACAATGTATATTAGTGCATGATATAAAATGACTTGATATGATTTTATTGTATAGTATTCACTAGATTGCCATTTGGTGTTTTGGTTTTGACTTTGTATGCTATAACAAACTCACAACTCCCTTCAAACTTCAAAACATTTCGTCGTCGTCCCCCCTCTCCCTCTCTCGAAGATTTTAGTGTTGATATCTTTAAATGTTTACAGATTGAGAAAAATGTAAGACTTGTAAATTTATAAAAAGGGGAATATAATATGCAAGTTCAATCTCCTTGAAATAAGACAGAGATAAGCGTAGCAAAATGTAAGAACCAAATTAGGATTTTTACATTGAATATTTGTTGAAATTTTTTATGCATGGCTATTTAGTACTTTTTTATTATGAAATAGAATAAAAATACATTTGGTACACATATCATTTTGCTGCTATTGGAAAGAATTTGTAATAAAATTGTTGAGTTTTTCAGCATAGTTTTGTGAGATTAAATTTAACTTAAATTTAAAAGTTGGAGGAGAATTTGTGTAAAATCCTTGGCATCTAGTGCTACAAAATCGGTAGATAGGTTTCCGCTTCCAGTTTTTTAGGCATCTGCAACAAAAAGATAACGATATGATGCGTTGTATATAATGATTTGATAATTTGTCGGTGTTTTTTCGTACAAAAAGCAGTTTTTTATGCTTAACAAATCACGTTTTATCCACATGCGATATCAAACCTATGTTGATACGGCGTGGGGTGTTGTTACTGAACTTGATATGAAGTGCCAAGTATTGATTCGCTTAAACACGTGGAGAAATAAATGAAGAAAAAGTAACTGCTAATGAAAATAATTTTTTGGATGAAGAAAGGGGAATAGTTGTTTGTCTCGGTAGATTCAGGGAATAGGAGAGAGAGAATCAAAAAGGAAATGAGGAACTGATTAAGTATGCGCGGAGAGTAAGGTACGATTTATTTGATCAGAAGTCGTAAAATTAAAATTCCTAATTATGATAATGAGCTTCGGACCCCAAAGAACTGATTAGTTGAGAAAACAAGAGAGTTGATCTGATAAGCTTGGAGCTGGAAAAGGGAAAAGATAAACAAGAGAAGTAGAAGAGGGGACGACGACGATGATGATGATGGGAATGTTTAATCCTCATCTCTCGTCTCTTTTTGAGGAGTCCTCCTTCTCATTTCTCTCCTTTAAGAATGTTTATAAGAACAGAAGATGAAGATGCGCAACAAAAAAGGATGAAAAGAGTCAGATGGTTGAACAAGGGAAAGCTTTTTGCGATGGAATTCGTAATTGTAATTGACTACAACTTTAAAGAGATAGCACGGTATAGCAAGGCCTTTACAAAGTGTCAGCTTTGTTTCATGCTTTCCGTCGACTATCTCTCTTTCGTTCAATCTTTGAACGCAAAGTAGACACATGATGCATTCGTCCCTTTGCTTTTTTAATGGTCATACTTTATTCTCTATTACACGATGGTAGTACAGGTACATACATGAATATGTTTGACACACAAGGTTCAGCATAATGGTATAATGTTTTGACCAAGAACGGCGTACAGTTGGGCATAGTTTGAATTCATCCACCCGATTGATGAAATGGTGATGGCTATCATAGGAGCATCAAGACGAAAACATTCGCATACATAATGTATGTTTTCATGGAGCACTGCATAGAAGTAGACATCAAGTTAAGAAGATGTACATATACACATATGCCATATATGCATGATATCCCTAGGAATTTACTATTTATTCGTTGTAGCGTTTAATGTTTACAGAGTTGACAGTATTTTATAATGCTGGCCTTAAACAAACGTATGTGTAGTATACAAACTCAAGAAATTATTACAATATGTAGCCGATTGTAAAGTTCAACGTTCAATGTTCATGCTACTAGGCAATAAGTGCATGTATGTAGCCTTTATGCACACTATGTTTCACTTTTATGTTATTTTACTGAAATGACGAGTATGCTATAAAACATGAAGGATACAAGTCATACAGAAAAGAAAAGGGAAGGAAAAATACATAAAAGAAAGAAAAATATAAAGTTAAGGGACGTGCCTTGAATTTAGAGAGATAAAACTGAAGATCAATGAAAAAAATATAAAATATTTAGAGGTTACACAAAGTTGAGATTTAGTTAATCTTTATTCTTAGTCTCTATATTTCTTTTGTTTTTATGCAAGATGATGCTATGTATTATGTATGTAAGAAATGGAAAACAGTCATGTTTTATAGACAGTGCAATTTATGTTAAGCTATTGGCAAGAGTCAAAGCTAAAAGACTTCAATAAAATGAGTTTATTATCGGATGAATATATGAAGCATGAATAAACATACATATTGCTGGAATATAAATTATGTTTTTATTTGAAATTAATAATTATAATTATTTGGTTTTTTTTGTATATTTTCAGACCTCAAACCTTAACATCCCATTCCCGAGGTACAAACGGAGAATTGAATGAAGTTTTACTATCCTCACAAGGTTCCAAACTCCAATCAGTCCTCCGAAGGGGAGAATCCAAAGGCTCAAGTAACAAACTGTCGTCACAAAACGGTCGATATACCAACGGGGATTCATTAAGTCCTTCAGACGTCGGAAATTCAAATAATCATAGCAATACTCCAACTCCAGTTCCCACAAGTGGGGGTGTAATAATTGTAAAAGAAGAAATTAATTCTCATCCCCACTCTCCCGGTGGTTCCTCAAGTCCAAGAATGAACGGAATCCTCACTGCCACTCCCATCCCTGCCGCCTCGGTCTCTCCCTCCGATGACCAACATCCCTACACTTCCCACACCGCCCCTCAACTATTTGCCACCCTTTCCAATCCATCCAACCACTCTCCCTATGAGTTTAATCAGAGTAGTGTAGTGGTCTCGTCCCCCTCACAGTTCACCCAGAATTTGATGAGAACTCAAGGTGGGATCTACACTGTGGATCACACTGGAGGTGTCGATCCATACTATCGGGGAATGAGCACCTACTTTGGTGAATTCGGTGCGGGTGGAGTCATGCCCATGACCACAAAACAGTTAAGTGGCTACGATGCAAATACTGAATCTTCCTTTGTCGACCGCTACAATGGACGAGGTGCTTATAAAACTACTACTACTGGTCTCTCTGTCGACTTACCCTCCCCCGATTCGGGTATTGGTCCTGAAGCAATCACACCAAGAGATCATTCGGTACCTCAGGTAAATGTAAGTTATCAGCTATCATGTATAGTATATATTGTTTTGCATGTGTCTAAAATGTAAACGTTTTTCACGCAATCTAAACTTGTACCTCTTTGAGCACACACACACACACACTTTTACATTCATAATCCATGAATAACATTGAAGATAGTTTACACATTAGTCCTCGGGATAATCTAAGTAGAGGTTATCAATGATGATGACGATGACCATTAGACAATGCTCTTCTATCTCCCACCACAATATTAGTGTAGCCCACAAGCGGTGACACGACTCTCGTGATTTCTGTTGTACAATGATGAGAATATTAATGTACTTTTGAGACCAGATAAAATATGTAGACTCCGACTTTTTCTGTTTCTTTATTTCTATTTCCTCCTCTTTACGATGTATGAGAACTGTTTGGGGATCGCTAGTCAAAACCATAGACACCACCAGTATGACCAAAAAATTATTATTACTACTACTTGAGAACATTTTCATGTGTTCATGATGTATGCACTGCATCGTTGTTTGTAGTATTATTTCTTGTATTATTTGTGATGATGATTATGACGATGTAGATGATGATCCTGGTCCCAAAATGATTAAGTTAAGTCACAACAACAACAACAATGTATTATGTACGTAATATTCTGATAACGTAATCCCTATCCACGTTTATCTTTCCCCTGACGTTGTATTAACTCGACTTTCTAATGTCGGCACATAATTAGTATAAATCATAGAGACGTCTCCCCTCACCAAACACCCCATGTATTCTCTGTCTTCTTCTCCAAGCACATTCATTATTACATTACATTATGCACCATGAGCAGCCTGCAAACATTATATGTACTTTATTGTACACTGCATTCACATTATAAACAGGCATGCATGTAGCATTGCAAATTTTTTTCGCCCTGTTGATAAATTCATTACATCTCTGTCTCCCTCCTCTCTATTTCTTTCTTTCTTTCAGTCTTTCTCTTGCAGATAACTAAAGATTTTTGTATTCTCATGGGATTGTCCCGAAACCAATGCAATATCCCAAAGGAACAGATAGACAGGACAAAGTCTTGGAAAATACGAGAGAAGGGAGAACAACCGTTTGTTTGGGAGAATTATTGCGCGTCTGAAATTCATAGCATTTTATCGCTGATTTTATAATAATTTCTTCATTGCGGATAGAGGATAAAGATATGATGTAATAAATAATCATTTAATAGTTTATTTTATCTATATTCTCTATTCCCTTACATCTCTAATGCCCCTAGCCTTCACTCATACGTATATATGTAGAGAGCAAAAACGCAAATGCAGACTCCTTCTACATATTATATTCATATTTTCCCAGTCTTCTTCTTAGTCTTTCATTTTCACCCTACTTGCCAGTCAGTCAGTACAAAGGTGAAGACGAAAGACGAAGTCTGATTTTGAGAATGAGGATGAATGTATAATGTATTATAAGTAGATAAAAAGATGGGAGAAAAACAAAGGAAAATATGAGAAAAATCATAAATATTATTTCTGTTCATAAACATAACTTGCTAGTTACTACTGGGTAGACGATAGAGCTAGATGGAATAAGAATATAAAAATGGTATATGGAGACGAAAGTAGGAATCTTTTGAACGTATGGTCACGTTAAATTATTACTACATCCCATACGTACGAAAACTGTGGAAGGTGCATGTTATTACAAAAAAGAACACAGCTCAGATTGTTTGAACAGAAACATACGTGCAGGTATGATACATGTTTATAGAATTCTTTTATGATCCTCATCCATTGACTGTTTCCAAAGTAAGTTCAGGGACGGAGGAAAAAAAGGAGAATGCAAATGTATTATTAGTTGATTCAATGATTTATGCCAAATTTGTTATTTTTTCTAGTAGAAAAATTTTGAAATTAGGCAATATGAAAGGTTACTTGTCGTTATATTGTATCTATGTTGTATATAGTTGAGTAGTAAATAATAGACGGAGGATATGGGTATTTATTATTCCTTATACCTTTCTCCGTAAATAACAAATTTTTTTTCGAGAGGTGGTAAAAATCTTCATATGATTGTGTATAAATACACTGACTTACGATCATAGATGTACAATGTATATGATGCATATACGTACAATAAGATAGAATATAAAGACGAAAGTAAAAAGAAATGGAATATCACTAATATTCCATTTTCCATGGTAATTCAAAGGAGTTTTTCTAAGGTGTAGAGGTGGAATGCCTATTTTTGTGTGTGAGAGAGAGGGTACGTATTTCATTTAGGCTTCGAACTTCAGTATTTATTACACAATCTTAATGAGTTTGCACCCCAAAAAGTAACGCATAAGAAGAACAAAAGATAGTAGGAAAGAAATTTTTCTCCATATCCATAACGTTAAAGGGGAAAGAGCAAGAACTCAGGAGTCATCACCGTTCTCATCATATGCATATATGATATGTGTATAATAACTATGTGTGTGGAATCTACACTGCAGATGCATAAGACGTACAAAAAGAAGCGGAAAAACTTTTTATTTATAACGGTCTGTCTACAAAGTGTTGGTATATGGATGAACTTTAAAGTCAGCTTATCAGTATAAAGTTACGTAGGTGGTATAATATGCTATATAGACTTTATTTTGTACGAAAAAAAGATCCACAAGTCAATCTTGTCAAGCAGTATTGAGTGTCAGTTGAATTATTAGCTGGGTAATGAAATGAGTCGAGCTAAATTTACGCCTCTTGTGATCCCTGATGCATGTGTGTATACTCACATGTATCAGGGATCACAAATTTGTTGAGGTAAATTTTCAATGCGTATAGTTATACACACTGCGCGGGCTGAGTTGGGACTGGTCGAATGTGATATAGGCCATAAGTAATGTATAATGTAAAACATAAACAATGCCGTAATGACGGTACTCAACAGTATCATTATGCCATATTAATAAATACATAGTGTGGTGGTATATGAACTGCAGTTTTTAAATGTATATATATTTGTTGCATGATCAGTCTAGTCTATCAGTCTGACTGGTTTTGCTGTTTTTCTTGCTTTATCATGGACTGAGACAGCACTCACTCCTCGCACACGCATAATTGGAGTGCATTTTTTATGATATATGAATGAATAGAGTAGAAGAGAAGAGTCGAGGGTGAGTGGAGTAGAAAAAGTGGAAAGGACGAATATCAGGTTTTCCAGCCATAGCCGGAAATTAGGAAATTAAAAAGAATGTATAGGAAAGAGAATCTTGATAAAAGAGGGAAGAAGAAAAAACTGGCTTGGATGTTTTGTCTCATCTCAATCATTTGTACAAATAAATAGCCGACTTGTTTGCACTGACTGAACTGAACTGAACTTGCACTGGCACTGGCCCTTCTCCTTTTTTACCTACCTCAACTGACTCCGTCATTGAGAAGTGCAGTGATACTATTGATATTCCTGTATGTAACGTACATACTAGAACAACAATACTAGAAAGGCCGGCAGAAAAGAAGTTTCTCTATAAAAGTAAAAGAAGTCAAGTGGGAAGGGTAGGTATAAAGGCAACTAGTTTCACCGGGATCCAAACAAGATCATGTGATGAGGGAGAAAAAAGTCATAACATTACACTATCACTCAAGAATGCATTATACCATAATCACATTTATACCCAAACACATGTATGTCAGTAGTCATTTACATTTCAATTGAACCAACTTAGTAATTCAATTCATTTCAATTATCAATGCTCACACTTAGTAAACCATAATTTTAAAAACAGAAACATGAAAAGCTTGTTCTTTTAAAAAACAAAGTTAATAATTTTTTTGTTAATGACAATTTTCATTGTGTTTTCCAGGGGTTTGAGTATGACATATGCCATCAAGGTCTAGCAATTAGCGATATTGGTACAAATTCTGGACGAAATACACCTGCTCCCACTCAACAAAAGTCCACTCGTCCCTGGCATGATTTTGGACGACAAAATGAAGCAGATAAAATTCAAATTCCAAAAATGTAACCTTATAATTTGTTTTTCTTAACTTTCCATAGCTTGTTTTGCTTGCTTATTTTATTCTTTATGATTCAACAGTGGTACTAATCATCATTATATATTGTAATTTGCAGATTTTCAAATTATGGATTCCGTTATTATTTGGAATCACCGATCTCAACAAGTCAACGAAGGGAAGATGATCGAATTACATATATAAACAAAGGACAATTCTACGGCATTACACTCGAATACATTCCTGATGCAGAAAAACCCTTAAAGTCACAAACTGTGAAGGTAAAGATAATTATTTTCTTACTTTTTGTTGAGACTGTACTTAATGAAGATGTGAAAATCTAGTTAGTTATAATGGTGCGACGAGTTATTGTACAAAACAATAACAACAAATAATGGATAGCTACATAGTTATACAATATACCGCATAATAAAGGAATATTATGTTGGCGTTGATGATGATGATCATGATCATGAGCACTTCTCAAAAATTTAAAACTCAAACACTTTGTCTGGAAAGCTACACTGTTGTATTTTATGCTACCAAATCAACGCAATGTATCCCTCTAATTTTATGCTTTACATGTTATACAAAGACTAGAATTTTGTGTATAACGATTGTGCCTCCGCTGGTTTAAAACTCTTTGAAGGAATGTGCACGCATCTTGTAAACACAGCGGTGGGCTGTGGTATGTGATTCAATTTTACCGAGTCGCTCAGCCCTAATTGTTGTTAGAAAAATGAGGATAAAAAGAAAGAGGTTTGATTGCAAATAATAATCCCTTTTCTAGTGATAAAAACATTTAAAATAATGATAAATGAGGGATAGAACTTTTCATTTTAATTCTTTATATTTACCATTCTTTATACCATCGAATTCTGCCGTACATGTAGCTTGTACGTACATATACATGTACACATACACACACACACGTTTTTACTATTCCCATTACAATAGTTCAGTTTGTAATCTATATTATATCTATACGTAATGTCTATAAGACTATGAAATAAATGTTTCCGATTTTCCTCTGCCTCCATGTACATATGTCGGAATTTTGGAATATTGTTGCTTTATATCTAATTCTTGTTCGAGCCTTCTTCTTCATTAAATAAACTTTTTTTGGCAGTACCTATGCACGTTTTCACTTTGTGAGAGGTTTTTCAGTTTTCTTTAAAACTTTCAATGTAAAAATATTCGAAGAGTGTACATGTGTACATTGTACATAAGTAACATCAATCGTTTTTTCCTCATGTTGCCATTTTCTTACACATCATCGATGCCCGTCCCAAGTTCGACTGATTTCCTCTACTCTCTTCCATCCTTCAAGTGTAATAATAATGACGGTCCTAATAATAATACGGCAGGAGACGGCTGACCATACCTTGGATTAGTCTCAACACTGCTTTTAGAGAAATGCTCACAAGACCATGTTATGCATACATAATGAGACTCGCAAGCAACATTCATTGTAAAAGGCAGGTGGACGTTAAGTGTCCAATTGATTTGGACTCGAAAGGAGAGAATCGTGAGGTGCAAAATTTGTCGATGAATACAAAGCTTCGTTCCTTTATTAGTATTATAATTTAAGTTTTCATCCTTACGAGGGAAACACACCGTCTCTGCAATAAGACAAAAATCTCCCTCTCTCCAGTCATCCACCCCCTCGCTTTGAATCATTTATAGATGCTTATAGAGTCTGTATGTATGGTTCTATAGTAACTGTCTGTATTTTTAATGTCTATAACGTAAAACATATTGTACACGGAGAACTTGTGGTTGCTTTGTATCTATAGCATTTAACTTATAAAAATTGTATGTAAAAAAACCCTTCACACAATAATGATAATAGTAATAATGTTATAATACGGGATTACATGTATTGTATGAAGTTTAAGTAAATATTTTCAATTTTCAATCTGAATTTTCCATACTCATCCATTATACATTGAAGCATGTGGGTAGATTCGAAGCACAAAATAGACTATTATACACTCCCCCAAATTATTACTTTTCTTCTTTTAATATTCTTCCTTCTTTCTGTTCATAGTTGTTTGTACAGAGCACAGCAAGACTTTGATTTGATTCAATTTTCCAAACACAAGGCATACAGCATACCAAAGTACAGCATCGTACCGTACATCAATGGTCATTAGCAGTTCGGATCGTAGGGTAAAGTTATGTCTGCTTAGCTGTTTTGCGTTTTGATATGGTACACTCAAGACGTGTAGATAATCTTTATTTTTGTTTTTATGTCAAATTTGCAAGCATGAGCTAATTTTTCAAACTCAGATTTTCCATCAATTTGACAGGATGCAGAAAAAAGGTTGTATCCATGCTTTTATAGGTAGGCCTTTATACTCATTATTATTTCATTTTTTGCTTCTCTGTCTAAAGACTATTCAATTACTGACAGTATTGTTTCTCTCGTGATTGCTTTTACTTAGGAGAGGGGAAAATGGAAAAATGCCGTATAGATTTTAAAAACTTTTGACTTTTGTTAAATGGTCTGTCTGTCGGCTAGAGGATATGATACATGGTTTGTATTGTACATGTACACATTTTAACATGTATACTATATGTAACTTTGGTAGAGAGGATGTAAAAACTGAAAAGTAAAAGAAGTCGAAAACTTTTTATTACAAAAAAAGGTAAAATAAAATATGTTGTAAGTTTAAGACGACGCTCGTTTATATTTTCTTTCAATGTAAAATGTGGAAACATTGGAGAAAAAACGTCTGAAAAAACATTTCAGAAATTTTCACTGTAAGAATAGGTCGGGCGAAAGGGTGAACGACGGACGTGTGTGTGTCTATTCTGTTCTATAATCTATATATTATGTTTATACCCAGCTGTCGGAATAGGAGAAGACGAAGGATAAAAAATTTTGTGATGGGATTAAAAGATGGTATTGGATGGAACAATTATTTTGGTCGAAGAGTTTAAAGTGTCATTTAAAAGGAAAGAGGATTTTTATGAGGACTTGGAAGAAAGAGAGTGGGGAGAGAGAGGGAAATACACACATGCAAGCTTGGACGTTGCGTTTCCGTCTTATTTATGTACATATGTATATGTTTACCTGTTGACTTACCTGCTGTATATATTTCGTCCTCGGTGCATTTTGTATGAATCTTGCGAAGAGAGTGAATTTTGGATATGTATTCTATTACATTAGATGTACAATATATTTATAGGGGCGTTTATCCTTCATCCCGAAAAGGGTTAATAGTGTTTCTTTTTATCAATGTAATAGATCTCTATAAGCATGGACTTTGCGTGAAGAGACTTTTGTAAATGTTTTTTTTTCTTTACATTTTTAAATTTTTCTCACGCTCTCTTCCAGCTTCTGACGGACTACAGACTAGCCTCGTCTTTTCTGTCTTAAAATTTAACATTTATTCACCCTCACCTCCGTGGTCTTCTTTACTATTGTATGTATGGTATCATACGCACCATATAATATTCGTATTTTGTATTCTCATCGTCAGTCTGCCTCTGCCTACAATAAAAATTACGTAGCATTTATCTATATTGTAGTTTGTATTAACATAGATTTTTTAATTCTTTTCAAATAATGTTTCTCAAAATGCTAGGTTTTTGTCTTAAGATACCTTTTAATAATATATTATAATGCGTATGTATGTATATATATAATATATAGACAGGGCACGGAAAAGGTGTAAGTGTGTTTGCTCCTATCAGTCATCGTCATAAACCAAAAGGTGAAGAGTGTGCAGTCTCATCTGTTATTATTATTATTCAGATTTATTCTCTGCTTGTTTCCCTTTTGCTGTATAATCGGATCTCATTCGGGATAACTCGATACGATGCATTATTTCTGTTGCTAGAGAAGGATAAGGAAAAAAGGAAAAGAAGAGGGAAGAGCATACGCAATATAAAAAAGCTTTTAATTTATATTCGGTGAAAACAATGTAACTCTCCTCCTCATCATCATCATCGTCGTCGTCTCAGTCTTTTTACTTTTATATGTGTACAAAATACAATCTCTTCTCGTGTGCACGAGACCGTCTTTTCTTTGACACGAACAATGATTCTCCCTCTCTCTTACTCCGCCAACACAATATACATTATTCTTTTGTCCAGTCATATGTCTTTCTGAACTTTATATGCATGCCTATACGTACGTTATGCATAATACCCATGTGTGTGTTTTATTTTATAGAAACGTTGGAATCAAACGTTTTTATTGAATATATGCTTATATCTTATATTCCTCTCAAGCCATTATTATTTTGTTTGTAATATTATATAGTGTAGTTTTTTTTATATATTCTCATTTCTAAGAACGTGTAAATATACACATATGTGCGTTGTGTAAACCAAAAAATTTCGAATCAAAATTACCTCTTGCATATCATTAATCTTGGAATATTGTGATTATAATGTAAAGTGTATTATGTATTATTACCAAGTTTAAGGACTCTAAAGTCTTTTCGTGTTAGAGTAAGGAGCGGAAAACATTCGTGCACAATGTACATTTGTTAGAGTATCTTTCTCTCTTGTTTGCATATTAAAGAATGCAAGCGTTGATCTTGCAAAGGAAATTTGGTTATTGCTAGAAATTATTAAATTAATATTATATTCCGTATGAAAATGTGTTCATGGTTTAGATAAAAATTGTGAGTAACATTCCGAATTCTACACTTTCGCTGTGGTTTTCCAGTAGAATTAATGTAGCTCCTGCATGAAATTCACCGTCCTCTCTATAGTATGCGTCCGGATGAAGAGTACAAAGAGAATAAAAGGTTTCGTCCATGTAAATATTTACATATTAGTAAATTTTACCAAAGGGCTTCTTCTTAAAATCTCTCTCTCTCTCTCTCTTCCTCTCGTTCTTTAAACCATTGGAAATCCAGGCACATTCAGATTTAAATGCCTTTTCTTGGCCATAACAAGCGTAAAAAACATGAAAGGTGGACTCAACAAAATGAAATGCTTTCAATCCATCAAAAGTGAACCAAGTAAAGCTAAAACGAACACGTTTCTTTTTCAATGCAAATTCTCAAAACCGACACGCTCCTTTTAGTATCCCTTTACGATTTAATAAATGCTTGCCTACCTTTCTAAACTACATTGGTTTACTTGTAAGTGAAACAAAGTAGTAAAGGGGCAAATTTTGAGTGATGTACGAATATCTATTACGAGTAAGTTTTCTGTTACGACCAAAGTCTCCCTCGAAAAAATTTTATTCAAAGGTAAATTTTTTGCACGTCTCCACATTGTGCAGGAAGGTTGGCAGTTAGACAGGCGAAAAAACAAAGGGATTATAGGAGAGAGATGTGCAACGTACACCAAGTAAGCAGACAAACATTTCAACCAGGTAGACAAGATATTTTAGCCCAATTAATTACTTACGCTCACGCTCAGTTAGTTTTTGACTTTTGGGCATATCTTATCATCTGATGAGGCATTCTTGGGAATAATATTTGTCTGCTTCTTTATATTCTTCTTTTCATTTTCTACCTGCTTCATTCAGAATACAGAATAGATTGTTTGTTCAAAAATGCAAATTTTTTATGGGGTCAAACCGTTCTGATAGATATGATGTTTGCATGGCATCAACATCCACTCCAGTCCCTATACGTAGTATGTATTTATACTATAGGTATCCTAATAAGGTGTAAACAAAGCTTATCTTGCATTCTTGCTCTGGTTGAGGTTTAATATTCTCCACAGAACTTATATGCATACATTTGTACGATGTGCATGTGTTCGTCTACCTTTTAAATTTTTATTTGTCTCTAATAAATTAAATCCATAAAATCAAAAAAAACACAAAGGATTCTAACCCTTAACATTATTTACCGTTAATATATGATGCAATGCAAGTATGTGAAAGATTAAAAAAAACAATTACGCAACTCTACAAAGTTATCACGTTTCCTTCTTTTCAGTAAAATATGTCGTGTGGTTGATACAGTTTCCTTGAATGGAAGAAGCTCTCAAAATTCGGTGAAAGGATGTTTTTATGAAATGTACTATGAGACTTTTACAAATAAATCATATTATAGTATACGATTTTGTTTACAAAAATTTGTAAGGCACATTACACACATTATAAACCGATCTATGTGTGTTATAAATTGCTTCTTTTGTCGGATGCAGCAGGCTGAGGGATTGACAAAGTGTCCATGGGGTTTCAACAAATTAAAGCGTTCTCCACTTCTTTCAATACATATTGGTTGTAGTGTTGTTGATTCAAATCTATTGAATACCGATAAGGATCGGTGAGACATCGATCAGGCACAAGCCACTTACAACTATTTAGACCTACGCGTGGCGGGCAGGTAGGTAAGCAGGCACCCTCGAAACATAGAATAGAGCGAAAGGGAAGCGAAAGAGGAACAATGAATGTGAATGAGGAACCTTCTCTCAATGGAGAACTTGTGTTGTGTCTATGCATAATACATATGTATGCATATATAAAGGGATATAAATACATTTAAGACGCCTATATCTCTTTCCATTCAGTTTTTCTTTTCAATTTATCATCCGCGTCTCATCTTGAGCGTACATCATTCACTCAATTTAGGATAAAAAAGCAGCAGGTGTATGTGCATTTGTACAAGGAATTCGTCATCAGCCAATCAGTCAGTTTTTCTTCGTTAGTAATTTAAACGAATTTTTTAACGGGCCTTGCTTTGTGTTTTGTGACACGCATAATTTTCAAATGTTAAATTTTTATTAGGTGCTATATAATAATTTAATATTATTTATGCATGGGGAATCAATTAAAGCGATTTACGATTTGAATTTTGACCTGTCCTTGAATTAAAATGATTTTTCCTTAGAATTAAAAACCATCTAAGTACGTTAAATATTTATCTGTATAAAAGTATACATTTAGAAGTATTATAAAGCCCATTTAAAATGTAACGCATTAGAAAGTCAAGTATAAAAGATGTAAAGCAATTATCTGTCACTTTGTGGCTTTTCGTCCCTTGCGTGTAACCCTGAAAAGTATTATACTATTCATTTCTCAATTCGTTTAAAAATTACAGCATTGTGCTTGTATGCGATTTATGTAAACATGTGATTGCGTTTATGTGCATGTATTCTCTTATGAGCTATTCACTGATAAAATGTTCAAAATGGACACCTTCCAAATATTCTATAATGTTTTGTGTACTTGTATTTCTTTTTGTACTTATACTCCACATTTCTCATACTGCTACTTCATATATTATTCCTATAACATGATTTACCCGCATCCCATGATTGAGATTTTACATGTTAGTGCACATACTCATTCCATTGTTTTTTTAAAAATATTTTTCTGCCTTTTTTAATGACCTTTCATGTCTGTAATACATTTTAAAACCTAAAATGAGTACAAAGCACAATAAAATACATACATATATCTAGCATAAATAAGCATGCAGGTGTACACGAAATAGATGAATGAAAGTGAACATTAATAGAGTGAAAAAGTTAGTTTTTACTACAGGACATTTTGGTGTCCTCGAAGGGTCATAAAGTTACAAGAAAATTTGAATATTACTATTATTGTCGTTAAAGTTTGTCGTCGTTAATGGGTTTCCTTATAAACTCTGTGGTTTTTGTATGCATACAGCATATTCTCGTATTCAAATAAAACAAATGTTAATTATTTATTTATTGTTTTTGTGTACAATAATCAAGTTGGATTGATGTATTGTTATGATAAAGTTATTTTTTTACCTAATCCTTGATTCACCATGTATTATTTTTATGATGTTTCCATTGTTTGCAATGGACATTTTGGCATTGAAAAAATACTGCTATTTTTTGTGCTCCAAATACGTTAAACACATGTTTTATGATGACTGTTACTTTTAAACTTAACAATAGATGAATTTAAATGAACGTAAACTGGCTTGTTGTATACAAACATCCATGTAAACATAAGCTGCAAACATAGAGATATGAATCAACGTTATTTCCCGTAATCTCAGTATTCGTTATTAATCTGTGTATCATACAATGTATATATGCGTACACCGCTCATTCATAGAGACGACTTAATCTGGCAACTGGCCGCCGCGGCAATTTTCGTTAAAAAGAAAGAAGAAGTAAAAATGAGAGACGATTATATGCTTTGAGTTGCCGCTAATAAAAGTAAAAGTGTTGATGTTCATTGCCTATTGTGTATAGTCCAAGAATACAGGTCGAGAACGAAGAAAAGATGCAGAAGAGAGAACTAGAAAGGAAAAGCATACACAATACAAGAGCGAGATAGAGGGGCGAAGAGCGAGTTTTGAGAGATATATAGAAACAGTGACAGGGCATTTTCCAGAGCAAATCACGAATCTCAATGCCGACACTCGTCCTTGCGTCTCTTCCCCTGTTAAATCCAACAAAACTTGAATACTTACGCTCTCCCTACACACTATTATATGAATATACAGATGAATTATATGTATTATATATACATAACAAAAAGGCAGTAGGTACCTTTTTCTTTCTTTTTACTCTACAAACAATTACATACACCATTTACTACAATGTTCGTAATGTGAAAGAGTCTTGGGCATATAGAGGCATATATATATTTAACTTCATCCGTATCAATAGTTATGTAATATTGTCGTAGACTCACTCATTACTTGGGGAAGAAGAAAGTCCGCTAAATCTGGATTACGACTATGCTTAGAGCTTTCTTGATATTCAACCTGCCTTCTGTATATTTGCATGCGGATCATAAAACCATTAAAAAATACTTCTACTATTATTGTTATAGCCTCATTATTTTCATTATACGCGTTATACTATGTTATGCCACTGTTATAATGTACAATATGTGTATTATTGTACCATCTTTGTCGACTTGACTACTGCATAGAGAAACAAACTTAGTCATGTAAGAATTTACTACATAGTATATAGTATACATTGACTAATTACATTAACGAAACAGAGTCTTTACCGAAAAATGGGATTATTGCCGTTTATAAAAGTATTAGTGCTGCACATTTATGTAAATTTTACAGTTTTTAATTTTACTGTTTGTGTATATTTGATGCAACAGTGGAGAACTTTAAAACGTTCTTCTTTATAATAAGTTTCTCCGTTGTATTTGTTTTCATGCAGTTCAGTATTATTTATTTCTGTTTTTCTTCCTGCTGCACTTTTTCTGCCTTGTAGTGCTATACTAACAATAAGATGTCTGCATGGCTATTATATCTAAATTCTTGCTTCAAACCAAAACTGTTGGCAACGTGCACACTGCGCACTCTGTACTGCAGAGCACATAGAATAATATATTATACGATAGGTAATAAACAACAAAATGGATATTATTTATGTTTTTTGGGCTGAATAGAATTAAATTGCAATTTATAGACTGAGAATGGTCGCTGGCCACTCTTTACAGTAATTACAATGTATTCCTCTTTAGTTCATGATTTCATGTATGTGTGTATTATTGAGATTTTACTGTGTAACGTACGATTGAGTACTGATTTTACATTCCTTTATGATATTAGAGTCTATTTACTTGGGGTCTCATCTTTATTGTTGTAAATTACTGAAATAACTTAGAATATGTATTTATATATATGCAGTATATACAAATGCGTGTGCATGTCGAAGTTTATTTCCTTTTTTAGAAAAAAATGTACCTTAGAGTTAGACACAATTAAACATTGCACTTGCCTATAGTCATGATAATAATATGCTGAAGATTATAGAGTAAGTCTACAGTAGGAAGAACAGCTCTTTAAGTTAACGAGAATATTGAGTTTTTGGAGTGTAAAGAAAAAGAATGAGTTGGAACATTGTCATTGATAGGCAGAGAGAGAGAGAGAGAGAGAGAACTTCGTAAAATTTACACTTCCTTATTGACAAATTATTCATGCATACATTATTAAATGTACGTAGAGAGTATGTGAAAGAGAGAGAGAGAGATGGGAAGAGGGAAAGGATTACGATGCATAGTACGTTTGTGTACATATGTACATGGATTTTACAAGTCAGTAAAGAGTCGAATGTAAAGTGAACATTCATGTTGTGTATGTGTTTAGGTAGCACAGTCCTCAAGTGTCGTGTGCCGTACATACTCGTAAATATGCATTATGTTTCTCTTGTTGTGAGAGATTGCATATGGATACTATAGTAAACAAATAATATCCCTATACTTATGCATACTAATTATACATAATACAATGTAACACAGAGTACGACACCGCAAAGTAGAGAAAAATTGAAGGTAATGGAGTTGAGTTGAAATTAAAATTGACTACAAGGTAATTTGGAGTCAAAATTAACTAGAGACATTTACTATTTACTTCACTTCTGCAAGTCGCCACTGGCTTCGCTTTGTGATTCTACACACAGAAAAGATTGTGTATACGTGTGTGCATTTATGTCAAATGATATAATGCGAGTATAGAAAATAAAGAGTGTTGAGCTGTTCACATGTTTGTGGCTGCATGATTTATGTACCATTTCGATTAACAATAATCATCATATAATAATATTACCTCCAGTTACACAAAAATAACAATGAAGTTGCAAGTAGATTTTTCCCTTGCATAATTAATAAAGGAATAAGTGGTGAAGAGAATAAGGAATATTAATTAATATCTGCATACTGAAAAAAAAACTACTAATCTGATGAGCAAAAGCCAAACTTCAACTAATTGTGTTGTTATTACCGCTGCCTTTGTTACTAAAAGCGTGAGAGGAAGAATCGAATAGGGAAAAGTAAATAAATAAACAAATAATGCAAAAGGCAAATATTGAACTTATATATATATTGCTGTTTATTCGTACACTCTACTCCCCATTAATCTCATTGTCCTACAGGAATAATGTAGCAATTTTTTCAGCAAGTGTTATAAAATTCGATTAATTTTTACTCGTGCAAGTTACACACAATAAAATTTTATGGATTTTTGTGTCATTCTACGATGCTGTGTAATGTAATGATATATAGATATACAAAGGTTAAACTTAATAATTTCATGGTAACAAAAGAAAATTACATAGTGTAAAGCTTCTAGTGATATACGGAAAGCTGTTATTTAACAATATTTTATACTATGAAAAAAGTATTTTTAAAAAAATGCTGAGCAAAAAATGGTTCTCATGAGCGATGCGTCATATGTAGTAGAGTCATTTTATTTTATTCGAGTGTTATATTTTGTGTGTATATGCCAAGAAATATTGTTATTATCATCGTCACTTTATAAATTGGCATTTGAAGGGCTTCCTAAATATATTAAATGGATAGCATGTATAATGTATTGCATTTGATATGGCACATTTCTTCGCCATAATATGTTAATGATACGATCCAATAAAGTTCCCTTCCTAAAGGTCATATAATAATAATATAAAATTTAATGTCTGTTGTCTTCCTACTACATTTTTGAACAATTGAGTGGGAAAAATAATCTTAACTTATTTATCCACCCAGTGGTATTTATTTATTTTCTTGGTTCTCCTTCGTAAATATTTTATGCTGATTTTTCGACGAGGATTTTGGTGTATGATTATTGAATATTGAAAAATGAGGGATAAAATGTAAAAACTTGGAGAATGTATGCATTATTGTTGTAAATGACTGCTGTTATTATTGTAAATGACTTAAACCGGAAAGTAGTAAAGGATATAGTGAGAATATTGAAGCTGGTGTAGATCTGATTGGAATGTGAGACGTTCAATTGGTATACATAATATACTTGGAGTTGGAAAAAATCGAACATATCCATTTTTTGTTTATACTTACATGTTTTGTTTGTTATAATTGCAGACGGTGGTGATGCTGGTGTTTCGAGAAGAAAAGTCTCCCGAAGACGAAATCAAAGCATGGCAATTTTGGCATGGAAGGCAACACAGTGTGAAACAACGAATATTAGATGCAGGTAAGCAAACACATATGTATATATGTACAAATATGATATGATATGTGGTACGCAGTGATTGCGCTTAATTATTATCATTGGGGTGTGGGATTGAAGAAGAAAAAAAAGTCCTGAGAATTTTTAAGACACAAAGAGATAGGCACACAAAATTGTGAGGAATTAGCTGGCTATATGCTGCAAAATATATTGATAGAGTCATATGCCTTATACTCTTTCAAGACGTATTGTATAGGGTATTGAAATGAATTAGGGACAAATAGGTAGATGAATAGATAGGCAGATAGATTGTTTTAGGTGACTATATGACGATAAACATATTCATAGTTTTTTCGTACGTATATATGCGTACATATGTATGTATGATTTCCAATGAAACTGTGTACGGATCACGGATGGCCAGAAGGAACGAAGCGTTTGAGAATTTCCAATTGCTCCAAATTATACAGTACAAGAATATCATTAAGTTTCTTTGAGGCTACTCAATTTCTGATAAAAAAGAGAGAGATAGGGGGAACCGAATGACTGCCACATTATATTTATTAGCGCTGTTGTGGTGCTGCTCTCCTATCTGTTCCGCTCTTCCTTTTCTTTCTAGCTCTCTGCATCTTGTATAATAATGCTTCTTTTTATTTTCGAACAAGACTCCGCCATGTTTTAATATTATATCATATAGATATTTATTTATGGTGAATCCAAATAGCGAACGGACAAACGTACAAACTTTTATGTTACCTGTAGATTCAAGCCTCCCATAATAATTTAGATATATTTTGAGTATCAATTCAATTCCCAGTTTATGTAATATTACAGTTTTGACTTTTTCCATTGAAGTTTTTGGACCTTGAATCAGATCATTTATTTCATTTTATTGTTCTGAAATGGCTCGCTTGTAATTGTAATTTTACATCGCATCATGTTTTGAAGAAGCGTAAATACTGTTTTTACCTTTATCACACTGACAGTGGACGAGAGGGTAAATAGCATGTATTATATACGGACTCTAGATACTTTTAATAGAAAATAAACAATAATAGCATGTAGCATGTCTGTTATTGAAAATCGAGAGATGAGACGGAGACAGACAAAAGTTTGAATGATACGTTCGTTCACATTGTTAGAAATAATTCTCGTCTAATATCCCGTCTCTCTTTCCCCTTTATAATTGCATACAGTTACTACGAGGAAACAAAACGAAGCGTAGTTTTTCAATATTTTTTCTACTTATATAGTGTCCGCAATTCGGATTCTATCTCATCTTCAAATTCTTGCAATAGAAGCTCATTTTCCAGGGTTTGAAAATATACATCTAGAAAGCCCGAAATTTTAACTCTGGCTTAATTTTGAACTATTTTGAATTTTAAACCATGACAGCATGTATACGGTGTTGCTTGTTGCTATAGGGAAGAAATAATAAATACAAAAGAAATTTGGCGTTATAAATCGATTGGTTGGTTTTCATCATGTATTAGGTTAAATCTACTATATACTTACATGTCTGCGTGAAACATAGTCAGATTGTAGGAAAATACTTTTTTTCTGCTTTTAACACAATACAGCAAACATCATGTTATACACGTTATATAATATTACTGTTAGCCTACATATAAATATTGTGAGTAGGAAGCAATATAGCAAAGAAGAAAAAAGGAAAGACACATTTGTGGAGTCATTACGAGAGTATCACTTTGTTGTGTGTGTGTGCGTTATTCAGTATATTATAATGATAGATGTTGGCTGTTAGATGTATACATCATCAGTAGAAACAGCAACATGTACGTGGTAGAAGACAGTAGGCAGAAGGCATTGGCTGAGTATGCAACTTCTATATAGCTGTATAGTAGTGGAGAAGATCAATTGGGATTGGGATGAAGAAAAATAAAACATTTGTATTATATTATATACGAGCTGCTACCATCACCACCACAACAACAACTACTACTACTACTGCAGACTTAATGCAAGATGGTGGTGTCTGAGTGATGTGCGCAATCAAGCCATATAATTTTTTTCATACATATGCCAATTTTTACGATGAGGGAAACTGTTTTTGTCCCTCTTTCTCTATCACTAGGAGTAAAGTAAAGTTGTCGGTGGCTTCAAGTCGGACAAGTTCATTCACCTGCTGACCTTTTTGGGGCTCTGTTTTACAGTCCATTGGATCCCCCGTGTTCAATCCACCACATTACAGTTGATGGTGTATGTTACATACGTAGGATAGTGTGTAATATAGTAAAGCATTGCGTTTTCTAGGAAATTTTCCCCTCTTGGTCATCTTTTCCATTAACTTGATCTGAAGATCTGTGGATCTGCCTGGTCTGAGTGTATGAGTGGAAGGTGGATCCTGAGTTGAGCTCACTTGTGTCTTGGATCTTGTTCAGAGCGCGTCGCTCGCTGCTTATTAACATTGGCGTATTTTGTATTGTACTGTCTCCTTCTTTTGTATATTATTGGATAGATATTATCCATTCCTATAGCTGTGCATAGTGGTCGAATCTCTTTAGACAACCTCTTTGTATAGAATTTCAATCTTATGTGCATGCATACATGTATGTATATGTATACATGCACATAAACACAATGGTCAACATCAGCATCATCTTTCCGTCTTTCCCTCTCCCTTTTTTCTCTCTCCCCGTCATAACTCTTTTTTGCCAAAAAGAATTGATTCATCCTCAGCGGCAAATTTCCGCGAATGGAATATCAATGAGTTGCGACTCTGATATGCTGATGCTCCTGTTTACTTTAATTATTTCGATCGCCATCGCCATCCACTACAGTGGTATACATATGCATATGCATAATATAGCAGCGCCATCCTCTATCTCCTTTTCCCATCTCCCATTTTATTCACGTAAGAGTGAGAGGCGAGAATTTACAGGGAAAGAGAAAGATGGAAATGGAAAGAGAACCAAGCCCAATGCCCCTTATATATATATATATATATATTTCTCCCTCCGTTGTGTGTTGTCTATCTATTATCCATCTTATCTAATTTGTGTATTGTATTCTCGATTCATATTACTATTGCAACATTGCGTGCATATTACATTTATGTGGAAGCACCCAGAGATGCTTCCAGAGAGAGAGAGAGAGATATTTGGATGGATGAATATGAATGCATTCGTACTTTGTATTCATTACTTTTTGAATAGTTATATAGCAGTGGGTAATATTCATTACTTATAGTGCATTAATTTTTTTTAAAGTACACCATATCTATAGTCTGATAAATAACAATATGTATGCAGTTTACAAGGATTAAATACATTATCTGAAATAATGTATACGAAAATAATGTGTGGACCCTTCATTTGATTCTCATGAACTGCACATCCACACTCACCTCCCATTTCCTTAACCAATGTCACACATTCGTTATGAAATTTATATGCACGAGTCCGGCACGCTAGAGATTATTAGGCGCTGCTTAGGCTGAGGCATTTAAACATTTGAGCAGTGGGCATCTAATCTTGGACTTTGATCGGAATCGAATGCATTATCTGATGAGGTTGAAACCGTTTTTTCTTGTTAGTCCTACTGTCTAACAATTTCTACCGATTGCAAACATGAGCACCTGACGTTTTCCCGGCATTAAAATTGACATTCCCCCTATCTCACCCCATTTTTCCGATTCTATAATTCTTCTCTCAGGCCAGCATCAGCATAGATAAAGTAAAGATTTGTAGCGAAGGAATAGATTTTCCTAAGAAGTAAAATAATATGTAATATAATCAAAGCCAGTGTTATATAAGTAGATGTAGAAACACGTGATAATGTTTTAAGGCGGCAATTATTCCCATTCTCACGTACTAGGATTAATCGTTTAAGAGGGAAGTTGAGGAATTTTTAATGTGAAACATTTCAACTCTCACCTCACTGTTTGAATTCGATGTAATCGTAATGGTGATGGTGGAGGTGGCTGCTGTTGGAAGTCAATTGTAATCTTTCCACTTTTGGGGATTTTCTATTGTCCAACCGTGTTTGTCCTGACAATAAAAATACGGATGCTAACATACTTTATGATACTGTGTAGGCTTTTCTCCATTGTAATCAATGTGTTGTACAGAGCTCAGGATGAAGCAACTCTAAAATTTTATTTTCAAGTACTTTTTGTACCTGTATGTATACACATATGAGTGGAAGTGAAAAGGGCACAAAAGTAAAAGTCGTGTATCCGTCGAAAAACAGTCCATGCATGTGTAATAAGGTATTAGATACTGTATATATTTATTTAGGTATATACTGGTAGTATGTAATGTGCAAGAAAGGATAGCAGACAGATGTGTGTATAAATATATGGATTTGGACGGATTTACTTGTGTGTTTAAGTTTGAGGGAAAAGACAATCACCGAGTTTGATCTCATCGCCAGAGTGTCTTGATGACGGGAACAGAGAGAAGGAAAGAGAGCGACAAGCGGTTGAGAATGAGAAATAGAAAAGAAGTTAAAGAGTAACATGGCATGAATTGGCTGTAAATGTTAAAGTCTCTTTTTTTCTTTTTTTTCATCTCTCTCTCTCTCGTTGGGAACTTAAACTTAGAAAAGAAAAAAATGTATATATATATATATAGAGGATGATAGTTTCTGACTCTTTAAGTTGGAACCGAACCTTATCACGCTTAGCCATCTCTTTCCTTTTGTAGTTTACTCGGACTATTCGCCAGTATTATTTTGGTTCCTCTCTCCTTGTTCTTATTCTAAGTCTGTATCTCATAGACTGAGAGACACATGTGTATCTTTCAGTTTTTACCTCCTTAAACTCAGTTCAACTACTTCCCTCTGGACGAACTTAGCAGATTGTATCGGGCTTAAAATTATTAGTGGCCATGTATCGGCCCTCTGGGCTCAATAGCCTTACTTACCCGCATCTCTCTATATGTATCCTGTCCTGTCCTTTTCTAGCTTTGTTGTTGATTTTTATGTGTCTATGTGTGTATGCATATGATAAACAAGGAGTTCACAAAGTCTTATTTTGTATTCGTACTGCAATCATATATGTATATTATATTATTATTACATGTTTCTTTATCTGCGAATTTATAAAAAATTATTATCATTATTGTGTGAATATAACATGCTTAAAAGCATTCAAATGTTTTTTAGATTTTTTTGTATTCTTCTCCACCAGACTCTGGAGAAAGAAAATTATTATCATTATTTGTTACAGTAATTATGAAATTGATACTATTTGCACAATGTGTATTATTATCTTTTATATACATGGAGAGTTTTTGGAGTTGAATTGAAGTTGAAATCTGACAATAATCTTTTCTTATCTCTGAAACTCTGAATGCTATTGTTCATTATAGATATTACATATACGAATGCTTAACAAACTGTAGCTGCGTTTCCATGTCTTTCTTTAGCTTTAGTGCATTTTATGTGTACATCTACAATGTGCATGGAGTTGAAGAGAACGTGCAACCTTCAAATTTCTCATAAAATCAGAGAGGAAATGTTTATTGTTTATTGCAATTTTAATTAAGTCACTGTTTTGTTGAATGTTGAGAGCTGAATATACTTAGGCATATTTATATAGGAAGCTCTATGCAATTAACTCAGTTTCTCTGACCTGTTCTGTTTTGTGTATATGTATGTGTGCATGTTTGTCTATATGAGTATCTTGATGCGATGCATGGACAAGGCTAGTGTTTGTCTGCCTCTTGGTTGGCAAACAAAATTTATATAGCATTTATGCTATTATGTATGTATATCATACCCCTATCAATAATATGCACACAGTTATATTCTTATGAATGAGAGCATGTTGTGTGTGAAATGTAATGCTTATAGTTTTATCGTTTCTCAACTTGATTAATTGTTTGTTACTTGTACGTACATACGAATGTATATAATATGTATGTGTGTGGAATTCAAGTTCATCCATCACTCGTTAAAATCTTGTAGTATTTCGTTCTCCATGTTTTCCATCTTTTATTACTTATTCACTGGAAGTTTTTCTCTAAGAGTTTGTGCATATTTGCATACATTTTTTCGAGGAAGACGTAAGAAGTACACACACACATAAAAAGAAAAGAGTAGTGAGCTCATATTTTATACTATACACATAATACAGATATACATATGACGAAGAGTCTCAAGTTAAATGTTTACTGTCTGAAAAAGATGGCCGAGGAATATATATGTAAAGTAAAATAAATGTATCATGGAATCTTCCATTCTGCACACACAAAATGACTTATTATAATTGCAATGGAGCTGATTCTTATCACGGGCGATGTTTCTCTCACTCTGGACACTCTTTACACTTTCCGTGCCCCTTAAAACAATTTCCACACGCTAAGTCTAATTAATTAGTACTTTTTGCTTATATGTGTATATAGGTACATATGAGTTTGTTTCTGTGCGAACTGTGATGCTTGTTGAGAGTGACTAAAACTAAAAGAATTTACCATTTTAGAGAGGCTTCCTTCTTTCTTTCCATTCACTGTATATATTACTGATAGGAATGAGAGCTGGAAGTTAAGATTAAGTGAATTAATAAATTAAATTTGATTTAAAACAATATCATGTTCCTTCCATTCAAGGAGAGTTGCATAGGATTGAATAAAGAGAGCTTTTGTTTTTTTTTGTTGGTTTCTTTGGATCAACGAGCCATTAATATTAATAAAGTTTTCTATGTGAATTGAACGATGCCCAACCCTTTTTGTCAGTCTCCCTCGACTTGAGTCTTGAGCAGACATGTCAAAATAAATCGTAATTGGGAATTTATTCGCTATCATTATATAATAAGTTGCCCTGAATATTCTTTTTTTTATTGTTTATTTGGCAGACCCGTCTAGTGTGATACACTAGTTAGATTACTTTACTTTGTGCATTAAGTATATATTTGTATGAAAAATAGTTAGAGTAAACCCGACTCATTTCGACCATTTAACCAAGATATAGCTCTAAACTATACACCTGTCGTGTTATCGCGACCTATGGTTCTGATGTTTCATTTACACGGAATTTCATGGAAACTGTCATCAGTCATCACTGTCTCGCTTTATTTAGTTTTTAGTTGTATAATTCTTCTGATTATTTGTTATTAAAGTTTGAGATTATGTTATGTTATGTATGTGTCTCCGGACAGTTGGTTATAAAAGTCTGTTAGTCATCTCGTTTCCTCCGTCTTCATCATAGTATGCGATTTTGAAAATTTGTTATGAAGACTCTGAAGGAATTCATAATGACGACGGAAGCAACAAACTCAGAAGATTATTATGATGGTCATACCATTTTGTTGACTCATTCAAATATTTTGCACACCGCGCATACAGTAACTCATAGACAAACCTGATGTGTCTCAAGTAAAATCCCAAACAATGTGAATGAATTTTATTATTTGTTGTTTTTGCATCAGTTTTCCATGCACGTTAGACCCTTTGCCCGATGATTTAATGTGGTTTAATGTACGATTTTTAATGTTTTTATGTGTTGTTATTGTTTCGTACTTATACAGATACAAAGAACAGCGTCGGCCTCGTTGGTTGTATTGACGAGATAGCTCACAACGCCATTGCAATCTATTGGAATCCGTTGGAGAGCTCTGCAAAGGTAAGGAAAAAATATATAATAAGTTTTTTTATAAAAAATTGGAATTAAATTACACTATTAACGTAATTATATGGGTTATATAAGTTATGTAAGAGTTGAGAAACGCCTTTCTTTTCGGTCCTCTTCTTCTTCTTCTTTCCTCTCCATAGTTTTATAGCTGTGAAGGAAAGAAGAAGAAACTTTAATAATAATATACATAAATTATACTTTATATTAGTTGGCAAAGTCATCAGGTACAGTAGAAGGAGCATAGTACTACATGTTATTAAAAACAGACATATGTAGTGCATGCATTATGTAACGCAAAGACGTTCTCTTTTCCATCACCCGCCGTAAATTTCTCGAGCCCATACTAAATAATTTTGGAGGAAAGCAACAGGGTAGAAGACACGTCGTCGTCGTCCTGCATGCATTTTCTTTTCCCTTTTCACAAATATTTAATAAATAACAATGCAATATACAGATTATACATCTATAAATCTGTACCATATAATGTGCACCGTGAAAAAGGGGAATAATTCATTGCTCTAGTTCTAGTTCATTATAGAACAGAAAGAAGGAAAAGTGGAAGCGCACGAAAATCCAGTAGGAATTTTCAGTTTTGAGCCACTATAGGCAATATTTAGCTAATATCATGAATAATCATACTTAGGAGTTTAATGCAGTTTAGTTGGTCCACAGTTTTAGTTTCAAATTGGCTGAACATGTACATATTTTTGTATATTTTGTATGTTGCCCTGCATATAACAGGGGAAAATGAACGATAGGAAGGAAAGGGGAAACGATTCATATTCATATGATTTCAGAACATGTATACAATTTACAACGTACAAGCGCAACAGGTTCCATACGGAAAAAAGGAAAGAACGAAAGAAAGAGACAGTGAGAGAAAGGGCAACTGGATGAAGCAACAGGTGGGTCGCCTGTAAATACTTTATGGATGGATCCAAAGGCCATCCTGGTAGCATTAACACAGTGGGAGAATTATGTATGTATTACATTTTTTCAATGTATGGCTGGAGTAGTGGCTCTGATTGCACCAAAGTCGTTCCTTTGGCTCTTTGTGTATTAAGCACTACATACAGATAGCATAATATCTGTGCTGTATGTATTTATAACAAAACTTTATAGGGGGAGGAAGAAATAAAAAGTGATTTTTTTTATTCGTATATAAACTGGAACAACAAAAGTTTCTTCGAAATTTGTTAAGCGCTAGAGGAGAAAAAATCATGAAGATCATTTGTGGTCAAATTTAGAACATTCAAAGATTACCAAACCGTCAGTTATATCAGGAGTATACGGATGCCGTAATTCAAAAGTGCATATCATTAAACACACGTTTGATTTCTTCATGTATGTAAAATTACTTCCACTTGCATTTAGTTTCGCATGAAAAACGATTGTCTCTATCTGGGATTGTGCTTGTAAATGTATCTGTGTGCTAACAAATGCCTTTCCTATAAAAAACCCCATTTTATTTTTGGGGATTCTCCTTAAACAAAGTTTATGCATTTTTCTTCTCTGATATGCGCTGAAAGCTCAAAAAAAACACATGTAAAACAGAAAGTCAGTTTGTCTTCCATGTAATCACCATATGTATAGTCTGTAGAAAGAAAAAAAAAGTTTATGACTTTTTACCTACATTGGGCTCGGAGATACGGAACAATGATATGCATAGACACAAATACACGCGCCTACATTTACGACCTTTAGTAAAATACTTTGTTAGCCTTGTACCCTTTACTCAACCAAAATACTTTAAAAAATCCATAATAATATAAAACCAAAATCATACAACCGTCGGATCAAATACAGTTTGCAATGCAAATCGGTCAAATGAGATGGATTCATTTAATTATTTGAAGTTAATGACCATGAAAGCATGACATTTTGTAAAATCCGTAATAGTTGTTACACATACATTTTCTAACTAAATAAGCTAAGTATATAGATATCTAGAGTTATTTCATGGTTTCATCTACCTTTAGTTGGCAATTTAAGGTTCAACATTTACTAAAGGCCGTAAAGATTGTCATATGTTGGCTTGTCTATGTATTAAAGCATGAAAGGAGACGTGCTATCTGATTTCATGCATAACCAATGTTTATTCATCCCTTGTATACATAATCATGATCTGTAAAAAAATGAATTTCTAATGAGTGTGGGGAAAAAACTAACCGACGTGGTTCCTTTTTCATTTCATTTTTTTCTTTTCTTTTTTTTACACGTGAGAGAGGGGCTGTCCCGTACTATTTTGGTGACGTCGGCGTCGGCGGTACCCACCAGCTGTACGGCACTTAGAAAGATAGAAGAATAAAATTTAGATACTAAAGCTGGAGGCAGTTGGTATGTATAGTGGAGAGTGAAATTTCAATTTTACGGAATAATTAGACTAGGGAAATCAAAGGTGAAGTACTTTCAATTTTCTAAGCATGAAAAGGGTTCACGTAGGATCTGACTCCAGTTCATTTCGTTTCATTCCATGTTTATCCCAGACTCTTTCAAATAGAAGATATGACTAGATGACAGCTACACGTGACTTTGATTTTACCTGTGCCTTTTCCTTCGTGTTCTTCGTTCTTCATCAGCTAAAAAAACTTGTGTCTATACTCAAGGTTACAGTTAGACTCCGTAATCGATGCACCCTTTTCATAAACTCCAAAATTATGTCCACATTGATTGGTTCCTTATGAGCGAGTCTTTCTCCTCGTTCACATTCATACGTATAGTTACTATCGTTGATTCATCAATGACTCTCTCCCTCCTGTTGAAAAGAAATTGGTGGAGCCTTTTAATAGGCTTACACCGAAAATAAAGTGCTTGTGATTTTTTGAGTCGAGTCATAATCCCAACCATAATGCCTGGGATTACTTGGATTCAAAGTGGGAAATCAAAGAAATGTTCAAAGGGTTTCTTATCAGGAGTATATTATATCTAAAGCGATTTTACTATAATAAGAAGGGTCAAACTTAAATGCCTGTAGTGCAGTAAAGAGTTTATGTACTGTTCGCATTTACTATACATCCTTGCAGATAAATACACAGGTGGATAGTGCCTTAGGATACTCCAGTAATTTTTTAGATTAGAGAATCCAATACGAAAAAGAAGGAACTATGTAGTACAATGTGTGTAGTGTGTACATTGGTATGTACATATATACAAAGAAAGGACGGAGTAGACAAAATCAAAGCGTTAAGGGCGAGGTTTAAGCCCAAGAAAGCAATATCTATATACCTATATACCCAATAATACCAAAGTTCATCCTCAATAAGAGGAGAATGAAAGAAAGGGGGAGATAGAGGGAGGGAGAAAGAGGCGCTAGCAATTGATAGTATAATGAGCGGAAGTTACGAGAACGTGATCTGCTTCTAAATGCCACACTTAATTCCCTTGGCAAGGGAATTTAATATATAAAATTCAAGCGTTGATAGTTTATTCTGGAAATAAGTCCGAGTGAATTTTTTTTTCATCTTTCTCTCTATCTCGCTCATTTCATTTTTCCATTCGTAGATTACATACAACACTACCACATATTACATGTTAGATGTTTGTCTTGAGAACTCAGAAGTATTGTTACACAATATTATTATATTATATTCTGGTGTAGTAAATGCTAAATCGAAATGAAAATAAATAGTATGATAATATGATGAGACTATAGTTTAGTCTATCTCTATTTTTATGTCTACTTTTTCTCGGTCAATGTTTATGTAATTCAATCCTATGAATGTAATGTGTCTTACGTATAAATATAAATTACTGCTTACTATGTAGTGGGTTTGTTTTTTCTTCTCTTCTCTTGCTCTTCATAATATATTTTATTGCATACACTTTTATCAGTGACTTCTAGTGCATTCGAGGAAACCAGAGAAATAGAGAGAGGGAGACAGAGAGAGATGCCTGGATTAAACATTGACAATGCATGGCTTGAAGAAGGCAGAGCACATAGAGTAGAATGGCAGGCAATAAAAGAAGAAGATAGAAAATAAAATATGTAGAGATTTTTTCCCTGTAGCTCCTGGGCTGCGTGTGCATGCTGAGTGAAATTTAATGCCATCCTTTTGATAGCAGACACATACAAGGCCAAAAATTAAATCATGACGTAATTTTCAATATTTGGCACATGATTCCTTATTCTTTCCTCCGACCAATAGTCCAATCCATACACACATGGAAGAAGTAGCAATGGACATGGAAAAATATGAAGGAACATTAAAAGAGGAGTCTATAACGATTTACACGCTTATACATGCAGCATACACTGTGAAACGATCATGTGTGTGTGTGTATAAATGTGCATGTGTGTTTGTGTGAGTGGATGTTTTGTGGACTGAATACATTCCTTCCTTCTTTAATTAATGATTAACCTGAGATGACCATTTTCATTTTTTGCTGTGGTTTTTTCTCCTGCCTTAGTGTGTGTGTTTATGTGTGTTGCGTCTAACGTGATTCGTTGAGAATTTAATCTCTCGTAAGTAATATTCAAACATTCCCAATCAAATTATCAATTGTTTATCAAAAATCGTCGTGGCTGTTCAATCATTCTTGCATGTATGCACGCATCATTTTGTTTCTATTGAATGTAATATGCATTGGCATTAGCATTACCATCACCTTCACTCTTTTGACTGAATTTTTTTATCTTCTTGGCGTGGATTTCATTCGATGAAATTTTCCCTGTGGATGGTGATGATATACACGTAATTTGAAAAGCATACCTGACGCTTAATATTTCCATAGATAATGCCCTTTTGTATATATACCTAATATCTATGCATAAGGTTAGAAGGAAGACATGCATGAAAATTTTGAAAATGAAACAGTTTGGTGCAGTTTCAGATTTCAGCTCTTGTTCTTGTCCAGAATGAGGCAAGAAGTATAGAAAGGAAAACAAAAACATAATATAACAACACCAAGCGGCACATCATCATCATGAGGATGGTGGTGAAGTAGCATTTTATGTGTAATAAGCATATTGTATTATTCTATACAAAAGGCAATAAAAAAACATGCATGTGTAAAACAATATTACAATGTATAATCTTTTGGTAGGTAAAAAATAAATTTGGATTTAGTATCGACTATGTAAAAGGTTAATTGGAAACGGAGAAATCGGGAATAAAGGGAAGGTAAACATCTATGACTCATCTAAACTCATTTTCATACAGCATAAAAAAACAATACAATGTGTGGACGATGCTATAAGTGATGTTGATTAGATTTAGTTGATCCGCCTGTTTTATGTACCTATCTATCTTTCTTCTCCTTCTACTCCCTCGGCTCCTTCCTCTTTTCCTCTGTTTCCTCCTCCTGTTCTTCCTCCTCCATGTATGCATGTGATCCAAAATTTCAAAAGCTCGTCGTCATGTCTTGGTCATTTTTGTGCTAGTTTTCCCTAGCAGAATAATGCTTATCGGCATACATGTGAGCGAGCACATATTACGCTTACGAAATGTGTATCGTCTAGCACCGACATCGGAGAAAATTTTAATTACTTTGAGTTTTCATAGTCAAAGATTAAAATTACCCTGAATTTGGTTGATCTACAATATCAATTAAACAAGCCCATAAATATCAAGTAACAAACAACCAAGAAATTATTGCAATTTGATAGATATTAAATGTCATGTGTGTGTATCTTGTTGTATAACATATCAAAATTTGGATAAAAATTATACAAAAAACAGAGTGCTATCAAATGGATTTTGATGTGTCCTGCATTCAAACATAGAATGGACAGATCAAGCGATAGCAGGAACTGTTGCATGTCTAATTAAAGCGATACTGATATGCAGTACACGATGATGAGGAGGGAAAGACAGCCAAGGCTTCATTTATAATGGGACAGGATAATTCTAAATCTGACGTGCAGGAAAAATGAACAGGAATCATATTCCTCTACTGCCCAATATATAAAAATTCTAGTGCTAATGATAATCGTTCTAATAATAGTAGTAATAAGTCTACCAGAATATGAAAGAAAAGAAAACTCGTAATCATTCTTTATTTTTTTATGTGTACATACATACAATAGTATGTACCTAGGTGCACGTATGGTAGTTGATGCAGATGCTCGATTATGTACAATTTTGGAGTAGATCATTTATACATATGTAGTTGTTCATCTCGGTATCAGTGTTACGTCGTTTAAATTTTACATGTCCATGAACCTACTTTTTATTTCCTTAGATGCTCAGCTATACATACCTCTCGTACTATTTTCATGTTTTCCCAGTGAATATGGATGGATCATCAACGCGTAGCCTGATGATTATATACTATTTATATTCACTGGAGAGAAACAAGTCTAACTCGAGTCAAAGTTTCTTTTTCTGACTCATTGTAAGTTGTAAACACAAAATAGAAATGAATGAGCCCATGGCCATGATACGTCCAGGTCTGATTGCTACCGTTTTGCGTAAAACTCTGCCATTTCATCAGAAAACATTAAGAACATTTATTATTTTGTTCCAAAAGTCTAAAAGCGACATACTTAATTCTAGACGGGCTGATTGTCTGTGTGTACACAATATACATGTATTCACACTGTATTCATGAGCTAGTGACTAGTTACATATAAATGCGTGTGTAGTTAGGTTGTCTCGTTGTGGTATTTTAGGACGAGTAAAATGCTCCTGTTTTCATGTAAACATGACTCATTAGAAGATGCATGTTCAGTAGCGAAAAAGTGTACACCTACAGGGGAAATGTTACAGATATTTATGTATGTATTTTCAATTTTAAAAGTCCACACATGTGTGGCAGAGTTGTTTTACGTTTTTCATTCAATTTCACTTATTTTTCCAACAATCGGTACTTTCTCCATATAATGTGTACACGAGCATCTATAATGTTTAGTTTAGATGCACTGCAAGTGTATATCTTTGAATACTGCTGTAAAGTAGCGTCGTACACAATTGACACAACATGGAGATTTTCTGTGGTTTTAGGCAATTTTTCTTGAAACCTATTCATTTAAATAAGCCAATGAATATCTAATCGCAAACACTTTGTTCTAGCATAGATACATTATAACTGTGGTTAAGGTGAAAACTTTTGTGCTGCAGAAAAACCATCAGTAGCAGCATGTAACTTGTTCTTTATCTATTCCTCTTTCTTTCCCTAATTCAAATGTCTGCTCTGAAACTCAAACTAATTGTTAATTGAGCTCTGACAGAGCAATTATAATTGCATTTTTAACGAATTTCCTACTAGACACACACCTTCCTACCTGTTAGAATTTTCGTCGGCTAATTAATTGCAATTAATTTTTTTATGAACTTCAAACATTTAATAGTCCCATAGTTTTTTTAAAAAAGATTTTCCAATTTGATTTGCATAAAGTATGTAAAATATAACTTTGAGGAGTGGGAAATGTCATTAAAATATGGATTTACGATTTCCAAAGGTTTTTTTCATCAACTCTTTCACCGACTTCGTAATAAGCTGCATGTTTGTGCATTTTAAATAATTTGTTTTATATATTTTGACCATTATGAATAAAATAAGCATATAAAGTGACATGTGACTTCATGTAGTAGTAATTTTTCTTTTTCTTGTTTTTATTACAGATTAACGTCGCAGTCCAATGTCTCAGTACAGATTTCAGCAGTCAAAAAGGTGTAAAGGTGAGTTTGCACTCTTATTCTTTTTTTTCATTGATGTTATTCATACAAAGTCCACACAAACATGCTCACAATGAGAGACAACATGAGTATGTTACACTAGCTTGGATTTAGATTCTTATAATATGTATGTGATGTGCAAAGTTCATATATACAAAATTTCATTTGACTCAGTTTGCCCTATTATTTGTATATTCAATGCTTGTGGTTTCTGGGAAAAGGAATTTGGTTGAAACAATTAAGTAAATCTATCTATAAGTTCAATTTTCACACATATACACATATGTCATATGGAAAGCTATGTCAAGTGTACTGTAGTTTAGTGATTATGGGTAAGATGAAGGATGCATAATGAAGGATTGCTGTCATTGCCAATAGACTGACTTGCTGAAAAAGAGCAGGGGAACTCGCATAATCATATTATAATATGTAATACATTTTACTTTATTTATTCTACATATTATAGAAAGATTTAGATATTATATAGAAATGACATATATTGTATTACCTATTGGTAAAGGTGGAAGAGTCTTCGGCTAAGAAAATAAGATGGATAAAATGACAATTTTCCTAGTTGTATATACATATGTATGTATGTGTAAAGTCTCTAGATATATATTTTTCTTGGATGTAAAAGATTGAGACTGTAATCCTCTTTCATCTGTCTATATATTTCTTTACGTTTATTTACTCAAATGAGGGCTCAAAAAGTATTATTATTATTATGATGATGATGATTTGGCTTGCTATCAAACGAGTTTTTTGTACTTTTTCTCGCCGTGTCACATCTGAAAATTTTTGACATTGATTTAATTGGAAATTAGCATAAATTGAATATGTATGGACAGCCAACCAAGGAATCATCATTATCATCCTCGTCGTCGTCGTCTTCGTCGTCCACAATCCACAAGACACATATATAGTCAAACATTTGTGATAGAGAGACAGAAAGACGCGGCAAAAAAAGACTGACGTAAGGAGATAAGAAGATGGGGAGAGGAGGATGCAAAAAATAATGTCATTTCTGTTATGCTGCTTTTGCTTGTGAGGAGCTTCGTTTGATTTGATTTGTCCGTTGAACAAGATATTTTTTCTTCTTTCTTTCTGACCAACTGGACCTCGAGCACACGAGAGGTTTAGGAAATATTTTCTTCGGCTTTATGACCTGACTTTAATGCAGAAATACATATTCGTTTTTTATAGTTTGCTATATTTTCTCTCTCTCTCTCTCCCTCTCTCTCTCTCTCTTTCCTAACCACTCAACCATGAAGATCTTAGAGTTGAAATGGACAGAAAGAGGGAGAGGGAGAGGTAAAGGGAGAAAGAAATAGATACTGATATGTGTCTATAACAATATTTAAATAGGACACAAAGACTATAGTTGAAACGAATTTAGTGTATAATAGATTTATATTAAATTGTGTCTTGCGTCGTACGAAGTGATCACGGTGGTGACAGAGGAGTTGAGCTTTGAGTTTACATATAAAGACATATGGAAGAGAACCTAATATGGACTCTTAATATTGCACATACGAGAAAAGTCAATCATGTGGAATGAAATGTAAGCAAATGAACTTGGACTCTCTGTTTCCTTCTTTCTCTGCATAAAATTCATCTTGACTTGCTTGTCTTGTCGTCTTTGCGCGCATTGACTGCGTCGTTGACAGGGAATTAACTCCGAGTTAACCCCATAATACTGTACCTATGTAGCTTCGTGCCATTTCTTTGTACTTTGTATGTGTATATACATTGTGACATTGTTGTCTGCCTATGTCCAAGTATTCATATGTATATATTGTATATGTATGTATTGTGATTTGAAGATTTTTATAAATGTCGCCGTTGAAACAGCGACAGCATTTCCTCACCTCATGTAATAATACAATACAAAATGAGTGAGCATAAAAGGCAAGAAAATTGACTCTTATTCTATCACATTACTTATGTCGTCCTGTTTGAAATGTTTTTTAATTCCTTCATTGACTCTTTTGACTCAACCTTGCGCTCACCATATTACAAAATACAGATATAGCAGTCATCGTTCACTTATTCATTGTTCATCGTCGAAACATTGATATTGACGATACAGCAACACTTTTGACCTGTCATTTAATTGTCTTGAATTTATATGCAGCATGTACAATGTGATTCATGTATGGAGGGGTGAAAAATTCCTCTCTTTTGTCCTTTTATCCTTTTACCTTCTTCGTTTTCTTCTTCAGAAGATATCTCGATCCATCACTTCTATCAGTCCATTTATCTGTTTTCATTATGCGTTTTGCTGTGTTCCAATCGAATGCACTAGAATTTCCGAACATGAACACTTTTGCTCATTGTCGTCCTCGTCTTCAATCGTCAAGAGCAAAATAATAAAACTAACGAAAGAGTGAGCAGTGTCTACATTTAATACATTCACATTTTTTCTTTGCCGATAGAACCAATGATGTTTAATTTGTTTGCAAGTTTCTGCTTTACGGAAGTGTATCATCATCATCTATAGTCCACTTTGCTCCTCTACAGCTTCATTATTCTTCTAATTCCATTTTATCCAATGTATAATCTCCCTTTGCAAACTCAATAATCACAATTTGCTCATGTAATAATCATTAGATAGATGCCTCGGATATTCATTCTTTGGCCATCTTTTTTTTGGTTTCTGTTCTGCTTATTTTTTGTCGTCATTTTAGCCATTTTGTTCATTCTGCTCTTCATTTACGTATAGCCTTTTTTGGATGCATAAAACCAGTGGGTGTAATAAATGTAATAGCCACAAAAGATATATCAAAGATTTAGAAGATGCAAAAGATGAAAAAAGTATCCAACGCCAATTTAAGTTTTAAAATATTTATTTACTGCTTACTACTTGTTGTTGTTGTATTGCTAGACTAGTCCTTTAATTTGAAATCTGCATCCATTCAATGTATCTAATATGTAAAGAAAGCAATTGGGTTGGGAAGAAAAGTCTTTTGGAGGTAGAAGTTTATCATTTCCCATTCTCCTTGGGCTGGTATGGTCCTTTCTTCATCTTCATTTTTAGTTTTAATCCAGTATTTTATGCAGTGCCTCCATCAAGCAATTCGTGTGTGTGTCTTATCAGTTATATTTATGTACATGTCTTATCACAAGCCGAACATGGACAAGATATTCTCTGAATCGTATTGGATGGAAAAGGATCTGCATTCTGTATTTTTTTATGATTATTTCAGCTCGTAATAAATCTGATGGTAGAAAGATATCTATCAACGTTTTTCACTCCATTAAAAGTACTCATTAATCCTTTTGAATATGTATGATATATCCATATTCTCGTTAAAATGAATGTTTTCAAACCGCAGAATTCAGAATGAAACATTTATGCTTTGCACTAAACATTCTTTATCTCCCTCATTCATGATGTGGTATTTGATGTATGGTTTATAAAGTGCTGTTCGTGTAATTATTATTCTGCGTGTGTAATTTTTCAGTACTTTTCGGAAAGCATCGGCTTCCAAAGCTTCAATAGTGAAATGCTTGTTGTTATTTTTTACTCCCAAAGTTATGAGCAAGTGCATGTGCGGCAAAAGCATGGTAATAATAAATACATTTTACACAAGCGTGGTTTAAATTTTTCCAACGTGTTGATGGTCTCGCTCTTGTTTTCTAATTCTGACTGTTTACTCCAGTTAAACGAGAATAAGAGTTATCTATGCATATTCCTTGTTTTAAGTGTACAGTATACGGAGCACACACTGAAAATCTGTAATTGCGTGTAGGGACAGGATAGTCTTTTAGCTACCTTATTATTATGAAGATGTAATGATACGGTTATTTTAGCATATCTTGGTCTTCTTGGTTGTCTTTTCTCCCCTCCTCCTCCTCCTTTGACACGCCACGCTCTAACTACTCCATGTCTTTCCTCTGCACACCTTATTTCTGACGACATGTCCATGTATCAAAAGAAAAGACCCTCGTGGCATGCAACATTGAGTATATATCTCTTTTTCTTCAGGAGGAATCCCTTCATTATCATGCATGTTTTTAATATTTTTCGAATGCAGTAAATAAATAAACAGTGTGGGAATCGGGAACGCTGTGTATGTACATTAAAAACATTGAAAACATAAATTTTGAAAAAGAAGAATATCATTAGAAAATGAGAAGAGGGGGTAAAAATTCCTTTTATTATCATAAAAAAATGAAATCCTGAATAATATATTACGATATTATGTATTAGAGGTCCACCCGCGCTCCGTGACAACACTTTTTCAATACTTGTAAGAACTGTGCTTCATTTAAGGAGTCGACTCTTTTTTAACTGACAATGAAAGGTCAAAAGTTTACATTCATTTCAGATTAAGTACATGTTACAAAGTGTTGAGTCAAATAGCGAGTGGACCCTTTTTATATACCTACCTACCTACATACATACATACATACATACATACATTTGCACACTATGAAAATTTGATGAGTAGGATGATCAAAACACATTTTTTTATGAATGTTCAAGAGGACATTACATTACATTACACACTGTAGGGTACATAAATATGCCGAAAAATACATAAAGATATCATGGAGCAACATTTTCCCTCTTTGTTTGAACCAGCTTGATGACGAGGAGACAAGTCAACATGAGCTAATACAAATACATACATACATGCATCCATACGTACGTACTGCTCATGTATCTGTTGTTGTCTTTTCCGTTCTTGCAATAAGAAAAAGAAGGGAATTCTTTATTCATTCTGATTTATAGACGTTGCTAAATAATGGTCCAACTCTAGATGAAACGCACGAATCTTCTTCCTTGCTGGTTTTACATGCATACATAAGGCTTTGCATGAAAACTCGGACTTGTATTATGCTGCAAAAATTTTTAAGGGAATGAGTCGCAAGTTTGCATTGTGTGGGAAATATTTTATACCTATTGCTGTTAAGATTAAGGAAAAGAGAGAGAGAGAGATCAAAATTTTCGTCGTCCGATAGCATGAAGGTGGGACGTAGTTTCATATATATTTTGTTACACAAGGGAAATACATAGTCTCCAAAAATGACAGGAATAATAATGGTCATATCACATGCATCGGAAACCTTATTTTCGTTTACTCGTTGAACTCACAATCTTCTTTTCATTACGATACCTTTATATGCTATCATATTCAGAACATTTTTATAATCATGTCCATTGGCCTGCATCATAAAAGGACGACGTTTATAATAGAACATGAATGCACAAAGTTGAATGTAGGAAGAAGGGCAAGCGAATGGGGAAGAAAAGTGTAAGTGTAAAGGAAGGAGCTTCGTTTTTCACTGCCCAGCACATTTATCCAATGGTATAAAAAAATACTGTGCATTATACACACATCACTTGCACTTTACTCTCAAAACATTCATGCGTCCATTTGATCTCTTGTGGGAAATGATCAAGAGTTTTTCCTAAATAGATCTCTGCTAAAACACAGTCGTTGTCGCTGTTTTGTGTTGTCAAAGTGTAATTCATATATGTATTAAACATGTGGACTGTGCTACGTCCATCTCTGGTATACATTGTTTTGTTTATCCTTCCTGTATTTAAAAGTGCGAGTGAGTTTCTCTCACTCTCCCTGTTTGCATGCACATATCATTCTATAATCGTAATAACAATAATAATAGTATGGGAAATTATATATTATCATTTGATGAGTTGCTTTTTTCACTGGTCGTCTCGTCTGTCCGAAATGAAAAGGCTAAAGAACTTGAGCTTGGCTTTCCTTTATTGGTTTCAGTCTCTTGTGTATTTGTGTATGTGTATTGTGATGGGTAGTGTTGTCTTAGTGTACGAGAGAAAGGCACAGAGAAAAGAGGATGGTCTTGGACCCAGATGCGTTCCCACACGAATGCGAAAAAATTGAGGATTTTTATAAAAATTTTCTATTCAATGTTGGTGCTGGACTGTGTGAATGAATTTCATATGGTTGTGTACATGTACGTAAATATGTATATGTATCTTTGCTCTATGCATCCATTTGCATGTCCAATTCTTGTTAATGCAGTAGCTATAGGTATGCGTGTGTGGCATGGAGGGGGAAGATCGGAAGGCTCCGTCCTCACCCTCATTATCACTGCAGCTTATGTACACATAGAAGTATGTATGTATACTTACATACATGGGTATACTGGATATACATATAGGGGTATTAATTCGGGATGTTAATAGTCCGTTCACTTTAGGAAGGTAAATTGGGTATATGTATACTTGCATGTTTCATTGAAAGACCGAGGGCTCTTTTCATTTTCATTCTGTCCATTTTTATTTTACAGTTCTTTACGTCGTTCCCTTCACTCTTCTCTTCTCCTCTCTCTCTCTCTCTGAGTTGGCTCATAAACCCAGACGGAAAAGAAGAGCTGTAGAATACGAGAGCCCTTTAGAAAATGCTTGGCTACCATTTGAACAAGAGAATCTGTCGAAATCAAAGCTTTTAAATTATTTGACAAATTTACTCAAGTTGATTTTTTCTGAATATTTAATTTCTCATTTTTTTTTCTTTTCCTTCATGTTTGGTCATTCATTTATCTTTAATTTAGATTTCGGATTGAAGATCCGTATTACGCATTAAATTGTTTTCCATGAGAATTCCAAGCCTTGTGAATGATTCAACCTATCATATGTATAATAATATGATATATAATGTAATAAATGTGTGAAAACAGGCACATCATTATGCTAATACTTGTGGATTTTTATTTTTCCGAGTAAACCATGAGCATCAAGTTGTATACATATGTATGTGGAGTATGTTTTATTGAGTTCAAACTAGTTGAGGTTTTTTGTGATGCAAATTTAGATTTAGGGTTTATTTATAATAATATGATATGATGATGATGATGATGATAATTTGAGAGCAATGGTCAATGTACTTGTGGGACTCATTTTGAAATTTAATATGTATATGATGTATAATATTATTGATCTTTTTTGTGTTTATTTACAGGGCCTACCTCTTCATCTCCAAATAGACACGTATGACGACCCCCGTGACCCGAATTGTCCAATTTTCCACCGCGCTTACTGCCAAATCAAAGTATTCTGTGATAAAGTAAGCGGATTTCTTTTTTTGATCCTCTCGGCCAATTCTACATGAAGGCTTGACCGAAGGCTTTTTGTTTCTTATTTTACAGTATTGTAGTATTGCTGCTTTCTTCCTTTTTTTTCTTAGCTTTTCATTTCTGTCTATGATGAAGTCATACATAACAATATTATCATAATATATTATTGTTCTATCATCCACAGCATATGCATAACATAATATGGAAAGCATTATAGAAAAACATTAAGTTACTACGGAAACGCCATATGTTAATACATTACCAAAAATCGTTTTTCTATAATGCTTTCCATATGTAAATTCTATATTTTTAAATGCATAGTAATTGCAAAAGGTAAGTTATTTGGTCCTGGAAAATGATTAGTGTGGATTAAAGAGCAAATGGCAAAGAAAATAAATGGAGTGTGTATTATATCCATAAACTCAATATTATGATATGACTTAGTGTGGGACAGAAATAAATTAGGGGCTAGAATTCCATTAAACATTGTTTTGGGGTTAAGTAAATGGCAGATACAGACAAAGAGTATAATATAGAAACGATATAGATGGAATAACTAAAAGAAACCAAGAACTAACAAGAAGTAGACCGACTGCGAGATGAGCGGTAACCAGTTGAGATTCCTTATATGGAACTACTGGATGAGAAGTCGGGGGTGCAAAGGAGTCATAACTTCAAACTTTCAAAGAGCCCATGAATCATGTCCAACATACATACACATTACCATTGTATATATTGCTAAATACCGTAAAATGAGATAATTTTGCACTATTTTCTGCTTTCTTTATTATGTGTTCATTCAAACTAATGCTTAGAATTTTTAGAAGATTAAAATGAAGGGAAAGCGTTGCCTATTGTTACGGTATGCGGCATGTTTATAATAAAACTCCCATTTGAGTTTATAAACACACTGGAAAACGAATAATTGTTTCTTGTAACTGCTGTAATGGGCATTGAAATAATACAGAAGGATCGCACATACTTATTCCCATTATGCTGTCTTCTTGCATGATTGGTCATCACCTTATAGTTTATTATTCGTATATGATAGACTGATATGCACTATTCCGTTTAGGTCATTTTCATCTACCGTGTCTAGCTAAATTTTTTACCTGAACTGCTGCTGTATCTTTCTCGTGTCTGTATTCCGCCTTTTTATTATGTATTTATATTATATAAATGCCCACCATTAAGCTTACTGCAACATTTGAATTTGTATTTTGCTATTTAAAATTCAATTGTCTAACAATCTGCCATGAAAACTTTCCATGAACTATCGTTGAATTTGAGAATGAGTAGATAGAAATCCCGTTTTTTACTTGTCCATATTCATTACACTAATGGTCCCACATACTGTAGTAACTCTTATTGCCTCATAAACTGTGAATTCCTTTTGAAATTTTGTCGACAAAAGGGGGAAGAAATTGGTAAAAACTATCAAATCTCTGCGTAACATGTGTTTTTATTGAATTTTGGAGTATATGCTGCGCGTACGACGAGAAGAAAAAAATAATGGCTCCTCAATAGAGGTTCGAAGTCAAACATATTTAAGTGTGTGTATTCTTCTGTATTTTATTTTCTCTTCTTTTATCATCTTCCCGTCCGAAAACGTAATTCATTTATATGCACACAATATACATACACATGTGTGTAATATCTAAAAGATGAAAAACCAGCAACAAAATTCTCATAGATATTTATTCTTGCTTTCATGAGTTTCATGAGTCATATTTTACGGAGATGAACGTTTCCAGAATCGTGAAGGAATGTATACAAGAAAACCATAATACGCTGATGGTAGATGTGAAAGTCTGTAATGTAATTCGTATCATAGTGTTAACAAGTATTTCAGTATTTTGAATCCGATAAATTTTCTAAAAAACATTTTTCGGATGTTCAGACAATGAGAATACTTTATTTGCTTCTACAACGTTCACATATCATATGTCATGTGTCGCACAAACAGATACGAATGGTGGAAAGGGCAGTGAGTAGCAATTCACAGGTAATTAGTCATGTCCACTTTTGAATGGCGGATAAAGTGCATATATGTTTTCTATTTGTTATTACAAAAGTGGCAGACGAAAAGTTCGAAAGTTTACATTCTTACACAGGTATGTACAAGAGAGCACGGTCAGGTAATTTTTTATAACATTTTAATATAAAATCCATTTATTTGCTGTACAGATTCAAGGTTTTCTGTAGCATTTGAAGCTCTTTTAATTTTGAGCCGAATCAAACTACAAGCATCGTAAACGTTCATAAGGTGCATACATGCATACATGCATACATATGTAGGTAAACGAAGAGGGAGGAGGATGGACAGACATTTAAAAATGAATGAGTTGAAGTTGAGTTCATCATCAAATTCGTTTGTTTTGTTTTGTCTAGCTCGTAGCTGCTGTTTTCTATTCCTTATGGTTGCTCCAAACCATTATTACTATTATTACTATTGCCCCTTTAAGCATTCTCTTATTGTTGATATCTCTACAAAGGTGAGACGAAGAAGAAAAAAATTAAGAGCATAAAAAGAAGCTGATGTTGAATGTATAACATTAAAGGTGAAAAGGGGAAAGAAGCTGGTGAGGAAGGTATGTAATTAAAAACTTAAGATAAGACCAATAGTCTGTTGTCTTCAGTTGCTGGAGAAATACATAATGTACGTATACGTACATACATACATGTATGTCTGCCGAGGTTTCTGCGAAATAGCTAACGCTTTACTCCTAAATAACAGGTTTCCAGGGAGAAACTTTAGCGTTATCGCGTACACTCGATATGTAGACATAATATGCATATATGATGACATGTAAATTGTCATTTGGTCTTTTGGTTCGACTTTGTTGTCGTCTACATTTTCTTTTTCTCACCTTCCATCTCTAGTTGTACAATTCAACTCGGGTGTCTTTTCTACTCAATATCATTGTACTTTTTTTTACTTTACTGTGATAATGAAATTGAACACAGACTATTGATAATCTGGCGCATACTCGTATACATACACACCGTCGTCTCATGATAGAATTAGAACTATCAAAGAGGGAAAGAGTATGAAATGTTAACGTGGTGAGAGGTTCGTATTGTTCATATGTTGCTGTAGTCGATGCGGTGGAGGAAAGTGATCAGATAAGAAAGATTATTGCGTGAGAACTAAGCGGAATATTTTTTGGTGTTGGTGCCTTGGATTTGGAAGGGCAAGACGAGTAGTCGTAGAAGTTGTATAATATGAAGTTTCTGCCGTTGAAACCACGGCGGATTCCTGCACAGGGATATCTTAAATAAATGGAGAAATGCATTCGGCCGAATAGTTTTCTATTGTACATACATTATATTGTATTGTATTGCATTGAATTGTCGAGGGTGGGAATTTTGGGGAATAGTTCAAAGAGGGGGAGGAGGAAGATTTATTGTAGATGGATATCCATATTTTAAATTTTACCAAATCAACTGATCATAGTTACTAATGTATACTTTACAAAAGTAAGTGCACACTGAAAAGGATGAAAAAGAGAGCAAGAAGCGACTAGGGCTTTATGAGAAGATGAGATGAAAATTGAGGAGCAGTGGTGAGGTTAAGCGTTAAGCATCTGGTTCATAAATTTGGAGTTACTTACTTACAGTTCTAGTGCCGATCATCATAGGGCATATAGTGTAGTGGACACATTTCTTCAACATATAGCTACAAGCTCATATCGTAAAGCATTTCAAAAATTACAAGTTAAAAAAATTTCGTGTCGACATACACTTCACCTTATTTATGAGACGACTTCACCGTGTACCGTGTACTGGTCGACTAATGGCTAAAAAAATTCTCAGAGAATACATCTCTTTTTTCTCCTTCCTCTGTTTTGTTCCATCTCTATTCTCTATCATCTGTTGCCCATCTCCTTGACTTTGTCCTTTTTTGCATTGCATTTACTATTTACTGCGTTTCATCTAGAGGTTAATAATAATAATAATATAGCTAATGTAGCTGTAAGAATAAGAGAATTGAGATGAGCTGTTTTTCAAATTACGTTTTGAAACACAGACTCTCACGTAACAAACATAACACGATGCGAAGAACATGAGGCGCAAAGATATTTAAGGTCAGGATTCTACTATTATTTTCACCCTGGCTGTCCCAAATTTTTGCTCGTAAACTTGATAGTTTTACATCCGACACACGATCATGCATACAGTAAGAATGGTAGTGTATACATATTTTGTAGAAATTTAGCTTGAGAGGTGAGAATTGAGTAAAAACCATAGAAATTAAGTATGGAACACAAAACGGACGGAGCAGTTAGAATAAGGAAGGGAAAAGGAAAAGTTTTGATGACACCCCTGTTGTGTCTTCAATTCTCTGTGCTATTCAAATGTTTTTGTCTTTGACTGGACACTTCTTCATTATTTACTAGCTAAACATGCTGCTGCCATGCTGTCAATTTTTTTTCTATGTACTATGTTTTCCTCCTCCTTCTAATAATACTGTGAGTTTGTACGTTTTGACTCTTCGTTTTGTGTAAAAAAATCAGCGTACATGCACTTTTTTCCTTCTGCTAACATATTCAAGGATGCTTGTACACATCATGCAGTATTATTAATATCATGATTATGAATTCTCTCGCAAAACTTTAATCTTTCGTTTTATTTCGAAATAGCAAAGGTTTACATGCATGATCGTATCATAACATTTATGAAAAAGGAAATATAAATTAAGGGGAATATTTTTTCCGTCCTTCACTAGCATAACCGTAAAGTGTAAAACAAAAACTATCCTCATTTCAAATGAACCACATTTTGAGCTCATTCTCGTCCCTCGACACGTCCGGACTTATAATTTGTAAAATTTGGAGAAACGTTTATTCTTCCACAAGCTATATAGCCAACAACCTCTCATTACCACTTGTAGGTACCGTGCATTGATGTATTGTACTCACAGTGGTAAATATTGTACAATTCAGAGCCAACGCGGCAGCTCTAAGCACCACTTGAACCTCGTTGTTTCCTTCCTCGAGACCGACCTTTTATAATGCTTTATACAATATCATGTTTCACAACTCTTTTTTCTACAACAATAACAATAATCACTTCTACTTCTTCATTTTCTCCTCCTTCTTACGTCGAGCACAACAGCTCCAGAAACTAATTGCATTTGTTATTCTTATTAAATTGAGATCTCTTTAAAATCAGCTTTTCTCCTTGAATTTCCTCTTAAATTAGTTAATGTGTTTCTACGAGTCCTCCTCCTCCTCCTCATATAGAAGCATTACATTTCATTTAATAATATTATTATGGTTTTTTGTATTGTGTTGAATTGAATTGTGGTATACATATAAATGTTCTTTCCCATGCATAATTCATGAGTGATGTGAAATGCAAGTAGAACATATTATACCAAAGGGAATGAACAAGATGAGAGAAATAATAAGGAATCAAGCGGAGAATCGAGTCGAATTATAGTCGAATTGATTGACAGTTTATAAAATGAGTGCAAGATTTAGATTGAGAAGAAACAGAGTCAGAGAGAGCAAAAGGGAGTTCGGGAATGTTTAATGCAGTGCTACACAAGTCGGTGTGAATTTTATTTCATTTTAGGTTACTTTTAATTAATGAGAGTTGTCTACCATGAAAAAAGGTATGGTGAATTTTCTGTCAAAAAAAATTCACAGACCGCATGCCTTCTACTACAATATGTATATGCATAATGCATAGATTCATTCGTTATCACATATTATATACTGATATATACATACATGGATGATGTAAGTAGGCTGGACGGGCTTGGGAAGTTTATCGTAGTTTCATAATTTGACGTTAGTATTACTCTTTATTTTCTACATCAGTCAGAAATCAGAATCAAACAATGAATGATATGCATTCACTGGAGAAAAAACTGCAATGCACCCTTGAGATACTCATGTTGAAAGTTAAAAAATAGAAAAATTTGTATACACATACACATGCTTACACAGAGAAAGTTGAAAATCGTGTATGCAACGGTAAAGTGAGGAATCCAAATATTTAGCAGAAAACTTCCTTTGATCTTTATGAAAGGCAAGTTGAGACAGGGAAAATAGCAGTAGGGTGCTTATCCATGTCGTGGGCGTACCGGAGGAATTAATTGAAAAGAGTTTTGGTAATTAGCCTCAAAGTTGTCGAGACGACTGATGTGTTCTTTTGTTTCGTTTTATCATCATCCTCAACCAACTCCTTCACTTTTTTATGTAGATTAAATACCAAATATCAAACCCCCTCTAAAACACTTTTTGATCTCACAGAAACAATAAAACAGCGTTAGAAATCTAATACCAATGACAAGTGGGAATTGCATGGATTGCATAGATCCATGTAAATGTTTTGCTTCCTTTTTTCGATAATAGGGCCAAACTATAGATTGTAAACAATTATTATTAATATTGGTGCTGGCATCACCTTCTGTATATGTTACATGTGATGAAATACCAACTCCAATATGCAGGAGAAAAGTACATAACTGTATCGAAGCAAAATCTTTTCTCATGTTATGTTTGTTGCGAGTATTGAGCAGTTAGCAGATATGAAATTACACGTATACGAATTATGAGTCGCATATTATGTATGAAAATTGCACCCCAACCTCATATCATCTTCTCCACAGCATTATTGTATGTAAGCATATTATGGTTTTATTTGAGTGTGCTGGTGCTAGTGTTTTTGATGATGATGATGACGGTGATGAGAAAGCTCGAGTTTAAAGGTTAAGGCAGTTGGAGTTCCCCAAAAACATTAGCATATGTATAAATTATGGTTATATGCTTACGGTCAGCAGCAGTCATATTACCTGGATGGATACATTTTTGTATGTACGTGGGCGGTTACATCTTTTCTCAAATACTCAAATTGTAGCAATGTTTTGTGTGCGTATGTATCATGTACAAAGTACGAACTAACTAACTACAATGCACAATGCTCATGCTCGTTCCATGGACTATATGTATGTACATAATGTATAATGTTTATAGAGTAATACATATGTACCTAGATGGATTGAATTCAGGCAGAGACCGGTTGCTTTATAAAAATCATCATCATATACACTTATTACTTATTTCATATTCACTGGACTCTTCTTCTTCTTCTTCTTCTTCGTCTTTGGTTTTTGGTTGAGAATCTACATAATTAATCGTGAGAAATTCAAATCAAGTAGCTGTAGCCACTGATGCACAGAGATACTTTGACCACATGTGCAGTAATTTTTTCTGCTTGAAGATGTACGTAAACGAAAAGTTTTCCCCCTCATTGTTTTATTTTTTGTTTTGTGCTTTTGTATAGTTGTATTTCCTTGTGGTTTATTTCAAACAATATTTTCAACACCGCAAAATGAGTGATTGTTGAGTATTGTATTTTTGGTGACAAGTATTGTTATTATAATTTTTTTAAAATTATGATTGTGATTAAGATGGGGAGAATATTAATATAACACTTGAGGAAAAATGTAGGTGGCAATATGAAATTTAAATAAATATCCTTCTATTTACCTCTGAATATTATTAGGAAAGGATGAGAAGCAGCATGTATTTTTCAGAGGAAAGTAGTTACCGTGTTTGCAACTGTTTTGTATTCTTATATGTATTCACAGACACAGACAATCCTTTGGTCATTAAAGAAAAAACTAGAGATCGAGTAACAAGCTGGCTTTTTATTCTCTTCGTGTAAAACATTTGTATGTACTCAAGTCATTTAATATGATAAGTACCCTCATATCCATAATATATCTTTGCATGAGTTCGAATTCAAAATGAAAATTTCTAAACGATATGAAATAAGAGACTTGTGTACAAACGTGTATTGTGCCTCATATCTATATTAGAAACGTATGAAGCAAAATTTAATGCATTTTCCCCTGATGAGTTCAAATTTCATTTAGTCTAAATTTATGAGATTCGGCCATTTTATCACTTTTGCAGTTTCATCATTCAACTTTTTCGTTGTTTTTTTCCCTCTTCTGTTCCTCTTCTCTTAGGATTGGACCCCTGTCTTTGAATGCAGAGAAGGTCTAAATTGTAAATGGTCTCGCCCGTTTTCTATATCGCTCTGTGTTTTATTCCTCTTCGTCCAATGACTCGCGAATGAAATTAGTTGGTTTTATATGAGCTCAATAAGAATGAGACTACTCTCGTTTCCTCCCTGAACCTAAGCTTGGGAGTAAGTGAGTAAATAAATAAATACGGAGTGAGTGGGTGAGTGAAAGAGTAACAAAAGAATATAAGAAGTATACGAAAGAGCGAAACCCCCTCCGAAGCTCCAATGGCATCTATTCATCAAAATTAATGGAGTTTTCGGAAAAAATTATTCTACACATACATATGTACGTGGAAAATAAAACGTCGTCGGAGCCACACTTTTGCCAGGCAAATACCAAACCGTTTCAAGTAAAGTAGTTACTCGCTCTCCTTTTCTCTCTTTTATTTTATATGTGTTGGCTGGTCTCTTTCCTGCTCCCGGCAAACAAAACCGAGGGGAACCCCGTAACTAAAATAAATTTTCAAACAAGATTTTTTTTTTCAATATTCATTTTTTGAAACGAGAATAATATTCTTATGAACTGTTTTTTGGAGTTTGTAGTACTCTATGGCATTCGTAAGAATATAGGCAGCTCGTGATAAAAAAGGGTTTGTTTATTGCCATCGCAGAAACATCGTCTTTTGTTGTAGACAAACCACAACGTAAGGAGAGAAAGAAGGGAGATGAAGGAATGAAAATGAAAGAAGTGATGGAGAAGAAGAGTTCAAAGTTTCAAATCTACTGGAATATTTAACACCAACTGGGCCAGTTTATATCATTGAAGAGAGCTCTCATTACAACTTTGCATGTTAAATAGATAGATAGATTCGAGCTCGGCGTGAATGCTTTCCAAATTGTCCAATTATCCTTATTGACTTTGGGTTCACGTGATACTCTCATTTTTGATATTCGCCGACGACTGCCGAGTCGTCCACATCTTTAGAGGCTAACAGACATTTAATATTTTCATTGAACAATCATTTACAACGCCATGTACAGTATAATATACCTTACATACTTTGGTCTAATATGTAAATTATATGTATTTATTTTTTGTTTATTAGTGCAAGAGCACCTCAAATTTTTATTCTTTACATTTACCACTGCTATTGTTTCTCTCCGTTCTATCAATCTAAATCCCAATCTTAATGATTGATTTGTGCTTCTCGTGGTTATGATACAAGAAAAGTGCTTATCCCTCGTAAGTACATACATACAATGCGAACATTGTTTATCTGTAATATTGTAGTGTGAAAGTTTAAAATCTTCAGTCAATAGACTTAATAATGTTCGCCTTAATTAATGAATTATTTGGTGTTGGAGATGTGAGAACATGTAAGTGTTGAGCATGTATTCACATAATTCACGATAGTCTGTAGTAACGTACGTATGTTAATTGCTGAGTACAAAGTATATTATGGAGAGATGTGAGGAAATAAAAGATTGAAAAGAATATATATATATACAAAGTCGATCAGTTCCTCGAACTTAGTAGACTTTGATAGTTCAAAAGTCAGTCTTTTACGTACATATATGTGAATGGTGTATGCACAATAATCGCTTTAACAGGGAATAAAACAGAAGACATAGGAAGAAAATGATTTTGAGCAAAGATGGCCATCATTAGGTTTACATTGATTCTTCCCTTAGTTGAACCTCAACATTAACATACCTTATCTACATTTTGCATATAGTTTATGATATCTGTGCACTTTATCTAAAAAGTACACATAGTCTGCGGTTTGTGTTTATATACATAGCTATAGCTATAGTTACAGTAGCTGTAGAGTAAGGGTTAAGTATTATGGATGACTCGTGGGTATATAGGGAATTATTTGACTTTTGTTTGTCAACCATTGTGGCTTCTATATTTCGTATGCATATTTTGCCTTTTGATTTGACTTTTATCTCACGTAGGTACAAGTGGGGATTGTAAGTCGTGGATTAGAGATGAGACAAAGAAGGATACGCAAAGATATATACAATGTATCTAAACACATATTTTTTCAATAATGTTGATACCTAATACACTCATATATAGCACAGTAAGTGACATTAATTGTACTGGGGCTAGAGAGCGATCGGTGAAAAATTGATACGACGTCAGCTTAAGTATCTCGTTCTCATTAGATAGCATGTCAAGTGAATTGAATGGTAAAGAGCAAAGAGGAATAAATGAGTAAACTTGTGGGTAGAACATGGTTTAGAGCTCTGCTGCTTTTTTCTTATTTGATTTTGTACTTGCTCGTGTCTACATGCATGTATGCTTACATATGTATACACCAACTTGTGTTTATTTATTCACTTTAGTTATATTTTGTACATTGAAACTTTTTATACCTTCTTTACTCTTGTATGAACTGTAGGCTGCCCATGACAAGAGTCAGTCAGTCAGTCGTCTTCTTTCGGTTGACGGTCGTACTTACGTATTGTCATTATTAAAAGGTGAGTCGTGAGACTCCTTTATTCACATATGGAATGCTCAATTTATAGAGATTACGGAAGCAAAAGTTCATTCTACAAACTATGTATATTCATATAATGTCAGTTGCACATCTCTGACTCGATGATCTGGCTGATTTTGCCAGGATTTTAGCCTAGAAATCAAATCACCAATGATCATTCGTTCATGTACACATTTTTATTCCCACTATTTTGGTAGTGTCATTGGTAATTTTATCCTTGATCCTTCAATAACAGCGACAATGAAGGTGATCAAAATGAAGAAAAAGTGTCAACTTCTTCATTATCTCCATAATATTGAGTATTTGGCCGAATGATTGATTGATTGAAGATGAGTCGAGGTGACAATTTGGAATATACATAGAATATATAGACGGATGGATGAAATAATAAAAGATCAAGAGAAGAAAAACAAGATTGTCCCTTGTCAAGTGTATTGTTTAGAATATTATTTGCTCATACACAATAATATACTTGTATGTATACAACTTACGACAGTCCATTTCCATATGTATTCAGACTATACATAAATATACCTATAATATATAATGTAAAATGTCTGTACACTAATGGATGAAAAAAGTTGAGAGGATTCGCATATTATAAATATTCTTATGATATGATATGGTGGTATGATATTAAACCGTAATCCACTATTGGTATATAGCATATACAAATACACATGAATTTGATGATGTGGCTATGAATGTTGTTGTTCATTGTTGACTTGGATGAATAGAATCCTTGCGACTTGTATTGATCTATCGGGCAAACCAGAGAGAGAGAGAGAGAGAGAGAGAGATAGAACAGAAAATATAGAAAGAGCATTAGATGAAACGACTTCTGCGAGGAAATCAGCTCATCTCAACAATGTTTAACATGAGCAGATTTATTACCTAGACGGTGAAATAAAGATAAAGACAGCCGTGCGTCATGAAAAAACGGAAAGCTCTCTCTCTGTGTTTCTTCTATTTCTTCTTCTTACACAACCATCAGCCCCTGGTAGATATGTATGTATGTACGTACTATGAACATGTACTTTATTCATTTTCCTGTTCATGCATATCGTATTCTGCATATGTATGTACCTACAAGTCCATGCATATAAAGTATATTTATATTTGCGGCTGTTTTGTTGTTGATGTGGAGCACCTGTGGAGTACCAAGTCGTTACTTGGCGACGATATCATCCACTCATTTAACTACACATCTATCTATCCCATAGTATACATTTTTATATAATACAATAATAATGATAGTAGTAGTAGTAGTAGTAGTAATAGTGTACAGGTATAAATATAGTGCGCATATAGTTACGAACAATTTACATAGTCGAGAGAACATACAGCATAGGAAATAGATTCTCTCTCCTCCTCTCCATGTTTTGCCCTTATCATAAAGGATAAAGGAAAAGATGCTGTATGCAAATATTTGTATACACATAGGCACATGTAAGCAACCAAATAATTCAACATGTCTCACAGATCTTTAGTATGCCTTCTCTTTGCCGAAGTATCAACACAAACACAACTGCTAAATAGATTCACATCATCATCATTATCATCATGACGATACTATAAGGAGAGTAAAGGAGATACTAAAAGGAAAAAAGCCTTAGCCACCGTTAGATAGATGGATTGGCTTGTTATTTGATTGGTTGGCTAGCTAGCTAGTTTGGTTGGCGAGAAGATATCGTCGTCGCTGCCTTATTACCCTATTACTATTCCAAGTAGCTGGATACACATTGAAATTCAACTCATTGGCTTTAGTGTGTGTGTTTGTATCACTGCTCACATACTCTACAATAAAGACAAGACGCAAACGCATCTCTCTCTCTCTCACACACACACATGTTGAATGTAAATATTGTAACGTATGTAAAATGTATATGCTAAGTGGATGCGTATATATATATATATGTATGTACACATACTGTGTTCTTTTTAATGGGTCGCCATTTATTTACGACTAGGGCTCGCAGTTGTTGTATATCGTAAAGCCTGTAAAGCAAATGCAAAGTAAAAAAAGCCCATATTAAATGTACAAAAGGACGGGGGAAAGATGAAGACTATGAGCGAGTGAGCGACGAAATGGTTAATAGATAATAAATGTCTATCAAGCTCACACACAGAAACAGAAAGAAACCGTCGGCAATTAGCCAATAGTAGACGGTTTAAAAGCAAGAGTCTTTTTTCACGGTCCTATGCGACAACCATAGCTGAATGCCTGAATCATCAGTCCTGCTCGTTATTTTCAATTCTATTCATTCTGTCGGTCCATGTACATTTTACATGTGTATGTACATAAGTAATAAGTATGTTACAATAATGTGTAATGTATTAGATACATATGATTTTATTGTTGTGGCATGTGCAAGCTATATCCGAATAACGAGGTACATATAACCAGCGGTCTTTTTAGAATTCCGACAGTTTGAAAATTGTCCGCTGAAGAAAAATTTTCTACCTAACCCTGTAGAATTTGGATTGGTTCTGTTCTTTTTGGCTGAAACATGGTCGAATTTTATATCGAAACCCTATGCAGAATTCCTTTTAAATGCCTGACTATTATGGTGCTTCAATGTACATAAAATGTAGTGGTAAAACATGGGCATATATGTGCACGTAAGCTTTGTGTCCTATGCAGTGAGAAAGAGAAAGAGAACAATGGCTGCTGCTGTTTTTCATGGACTTTTTTTTGTTTCCCTGTTATGATCGTTAGACTCATCCGTCTTGTGCTAACAATACAAAGTACAACAGGACAAAACGTAAGGAGAATACAGAGAGAGACTATTCGACTCGCTCGTTCCTTCATTCTTCATGTATTCACATTATTCATGGAGATTTTTATTTGCTATTTATTTACCTAACTGACTGAGAAGCACTTATCGTTGGTAGCTGTGGACGGATGGTTGGATGTTAAAAGTTAGGCATATTATGTATGCTGTATCCTTTTATGTTAATTACCTCTCCTTGTATCATTCGAGGGTCTTGCTCAACATGCGCCTGTCTATTCCATAGAGATGGGACATCATCATCGCTCTAATAGTACATGCATGCCATATACCACACAGCTCACTGGCGTACTTGTATTTATATGTACAAGGTACATAAACATAGTAAGTACTTCACTTCCTTGGTGGGATTTTCTCAATGTCAGCCGACACACATGTGTGTTTATGCGTTTGTATTGGTGGCTATTGAATTCAATTGGTTTGGTTTGATGTGTGATGGACGGCTGATTCACCATGTAGAGACCGCCTTATGCTCGATTACATTGACTTGGATTGTGGTTGTATGTACATTTTTTTACTTTTCTCAGCAGTCTTCCTAATCAAACAAACATTATTTTCTTTTATAAATATTTAGCATTCATTAATTCATCAACCTTTTGATGATGGTGTCATTTGTTGTATATTAATCTCACATTTCTTTTCAACATTTCAACTAATAGGTTTATAACACTCATTCTTTGTTTTGTCCAATATTTATGTTGCATTGAAGAATTTGTGGAGAGCATGTCTGAAGTATAGTTTATTTTTTGATGAAATATGAAATTACTCTAAACAGTTAGGAAGAAGGAACAAGTTACGAATCTCTTGGAAGTAGCAATTTACAATGTACTTTAGCATTTAGAGCTGATAACGTTTATGTATACTGTTCTTTCTATCTACCTTGAAAAATTGGCTTCTACACAATCAACTAACTATATGGACTTTTAGGACGAAATATAAAAGACTTTATTGTTATAAATATGAGTAGGAGAATAAGGGATAGTGTACAAAGTGAAATGTATGTATGTATGATTGAAGGAAAATGTGTAGTTAGGTCTGTTATATAAATCTATGTACTTATGTATATATATGGTATACATGGCGCGTCACTCTTTGAGAATTTTTGAAAGAGAGAGTTTCAAGTAAGCTGGAACGGGAAGTTTTGGATGCGACACTGGGGGTCTTCTTCTCGCTCGTTTCATGTTTAAGAATACATAAAAAAAATTTACTTCCATATGCTCAAAAATCAAAAAATCCTTCTCTGATGTGTGGTGTGATGATCTATCCAAGTTGGAACGAGAAAGAAAGAGAGAGAGAGAGAGAGATGGAGACTTTTTTAGTTTCCTCAGAACGTTTATAATTTTCATTGGGAGAATGCTTGCCGTACAAACTGTCAATCAAAGCTGGCAGCTTAATTTGAGAGAAAGAGAGTCTTCTGTTGTGGTCAAAGTCTGACGGTGAGACGCAGAAGAAGAAATGCACCACGGAGAAAAAGAAGTACAAGGAAAAGAAACGCGACTTGCAAACAAATTTTTTTCTCTTCATATCCACCGCTGGAGTGTGACTATGTTTTAAAACTATTTTCCGAATCTATGTATGCTCCATGCATAGTAAACACACATTTCTATCCTATACTTTTGTTGTGTGTTAATTTTTTAAGGAAGTTTTTTTCCAAAAATCATATTTTCTGATGTTTATGATATTAGTCAATGGAGAGAAAAAAATTGAATGAGACGAAAAATCAATTATATTTTTATAATAACAAATAACAAACACAACTGTTGTCCTTTTCTTGACAAAATTTACATCAATAAAGAAATGTAAAAAAATAAATATTTTGATTAAATGGCAACGATTTATCTCTGGATTAAAGTTATTGATGGACGAATCAAAGCTCAATAGATATCATCCTTTCCCTAGTGCTAGTGTGTGGGAATTTACAAGCTGTAAAGCATTTATCATGTACCTCTGTATAAGACGTATTGATATCGAATTTAAACAATCTACAAGATATGCCTAGTGATTTGATTGTATGTATAACTTATTTTTAAGGATGCTTAGAGGTACGAATGGCCGTTTTCTGATTTAAACAACCCTCATTACTTCATTTAAATATAAGCACCTACAGAGGCTCCTTTTTTCGTCGTCGGATTCTATACTTCTTGGACTTTCGGTTCGAAAAAGGAGTATCATCATATCTAGTTATTATGACTTGATGCTTATACACATTAAAAGTTGGTATGCATCAACCAAGAACAACAATAACAGCAGCAGGAGCAACAAATGAACGACGAAAAATGAATGTGGTGGATAAATGCCGATGAAAAAAGTTTATGAAGCGAAATAAAGATCACGAGAGTTGATAGGGGATGAGTTCAGTTCAAAACGTACATATGTTTCATGTAGTCAGGAGTTGCTCACTGCTCAGCTCACAAGTCAGTTCAATTGTAGCTGTACGGTGAAAAACCTATTACTTTTTACAATACAAGTACCAATTATCTGGATGTTCAGCGTAAAATCTCACATACACGTGTATACATATGCATAAAATTTCATGCATATTATGAATGTTATATCGTATTATGTTTGTTCAACATTCTAAATCTTGGATCACTTCACATTGTGCTGCATATTACACGGATTTTATACTC